>JAKTWI010000281.1:0-19935 GCA_030561065.1 Sporopachydermia cereana | reverse complement strand
TGCTGTCCAGTGTGCTTTTCGCCTCGGCTGCCATGGCCCATTTCAGCATTTTGGCGCCTGGCTCCCGTGGCCCGAACCACGCCACTCAGACCGAAGGCCCCTGTGGCGGCAAGAACGACGTGGTTCTGCCGAGAATTCTGTTCAACCCGGAGGGCACGCCGATTGCTGTGACGAACTCGCACCCGGAGACGTTCACCACCATCTCCATCTGCACTGGAGAGACGTGCACCTCCAACGACGACTTCAACATTCTGCTGCTGCCGGAGTTTGAGCTCCAGGGCGCGGGCAACTTCTGTATCCCTGCTGTCACGCTGCCGTCCAACCTGAGTGTGGGCGACAATGCCACTATTCAGATTGTGATGAGTGCTACTGATGGGTACTTGTACAACTGCATTGACATCACTGTGTCTGACGAAGGGGAGACTTCTTCCGGTCTGTGCTCCAACTCTACGGGTGTGTCTGCTACTTTTGTTGATGGTGATCACGATCATGACAGTGAGGTGTCTGGAACTGATTCGGCTGCTTCTTCCAGTGCCACTGGTGACCATGACCATGATCACGACCATGATCACGACCATGATCACGATCACGATCATGCCGAGGAGTCTGGAACTGATTCTGCTGCTGCTGCCAGTGCCACGGATGACCACGATCACGACCATGATCATGACCACGATCACGACCACGATCACAGCACTACGGCCAGCGGTGCTGAGTCTACAGACTTTGCCAACATGATTGGTGTTTCCAAGGGTCTTGTTGCTGGCGGTTTGGCTGCCATGGTTGCTGCCCTGGTGTAAGGCTTGGAGATGCCGGGTGTCTACTGGTTTGTCTGAGTATATAGAAGCTGATAGACTGCATAGATGGAGCGAGGGTCTGGTCCGTATTGTGGGGTCAGGTACTCTGATGTGGGATGGGACGCGCTCTACAAATGAAAAGTAATGTGTGTTTTCAATTAGTTGTGGAGATGATTATGTGCTGGAAAGAGTAGACAATGAGGAATGGCTGACAAGTGGCAGAATGGCAGTTGTGATTACGGGACTTAACTGGGTGGGGTGAGAGGACCAGCTCTGTCACTGAAAATCGAATGATACATTTGCTGCTCTCAGTTGTATGAACAGGGTCGAATGCTCATTTGATAGTAACCTTCCATACGTATCTTTTATCTCATCAATCAGGAGACACTCAAAAAGTCAAATGGATAAGTGCAGAAGGAGCAGCATTTGAGCGATGGCTGTAACAGTAGAATATTTAGTGTGCGCTTTTCTGCGATTCACATGGTGAACCCACTGATTAGAGATATCGCAAATAGTGTTCCCAGTCTCATCCTTTCGATCTATTCAAAGCATCTCGTCACAACAGGCTCATCCGCCTACCCATCTAAGTCTCCATCACTCCATCAGTTCCACACTGCAAAGCTGCATAGCAGCGCCTTGGATCACAACATGCAGACGTTTTGCCATCTGATGAGCACCTGTTTTTACTATCTGACCCGCTGACAAGCCATTTGTTCATTGTGAAGAGACAGTTCATGACGAAGATATGGAATCAATGGGCTTTTCAAAGACCTGTCAACACTGTCAAGGTTCATGTATGCTAATGCATCAACCATGCAATAGAAAGTTTATTGTACTCTCAATGAACGTCCACTTTTTCATATAGAAGCGCATTTCGCTGTTGTTATATGGTTTACCCTGTCTTGTTAATGAGTGGTTAACTATCTGATATAGTTTTATATAGCCATGGAGAGTTGTTTACACAACGTCTAGTAAATACACATCCATCATGCTCAAAACTGTATCCTAACAAACACTCATGCAGGAGCATGCGTAAATATGCATATCGAATATGTAAGTTAGGCTGAGACTTGAGGGTTGCACTCTGCTAACTGCTGGGGTTTCACTTTACCTCTGCGGAAGAACTCTTCAAAGCAAAGAAGTATTGTTCAAATTGCCATACAGACACTTAAGAAGTTGCTGTATCGGACAGCAACAGCAAATTGACCTATAAGTAGAACTCGTTGATGTACACTGAACTTCGCCTGCATTTTTGTTGCATCAAGCTGCATAGGACATGGCACTTACTTATGCATCCTCATGCCCTTCCTGCATGACACGAGCTGAGACATGAAGTTCTGTCTCCCATGGATGCAATCCTATCCTACGCTTCTCTGTTTTATATCTCGAGCCTTGTTTCCTCAAAGTACTCATATAGAATTGGCTATAATCCATTCTCCATAATCAGTTCTCTTTACTCACATTCCCTCTCCCTGATTACTTCTCATCCCCCAGCAGCAAACCCCTCCTTCCTCTCACTGCCTGGAAAGTGTGGAAACAGGGTTACCCCCAGTTTACCTAAGAAACGCCTCTAAAGGCCCGATGGACTATGGAGATCAACAGTAATCAATTGTATGTTGGGGAAGCAGCCATCGCAATTGAAGTGCCACCAATCTATCTGATTTGGCCTTGCCACTTTTGCTTCTCACTTTTGCCTGTTGAGTTTGCATTCCAAGCGTGAAAAGCACATCGCATATTCCTGTCCTGTCTGTTGATTCTCACCCTTCTCACCCTATCAATAAACAGTTGAGAGACTCACAATTGACAGAGTCACAAGTGAGAACAATACATCAGTCACATCCATCATCACACCCCCTC
This sequence comes from Sporopachydermia cereana, assembly GCA_030561065.1. NCBI lineage: Eukaryota > Fungi > Ascomycota > Sporopachydermiomycetes > Sporopachydermiales > Sporopachydermiaceae > Sporopachydermia > Sporopachydermia cereana. The sequence continues at coordinate 17,281 of JAKTWI010000281.1, read as the reverse complement.
ATCACATCCCCTCATCACCCTAATCCCATCAAAAGCACCATCCCCACTTAAACCCCCCTCCACTCCTCCCAAAATGGCCTCCCGCTTCCAACTCCGCGCCACCCTTTCTGGACACGAACAAGACGTCAAAGCCCTGGCCTTCCCGACCCCCACCCGGATTGTCTCTGCCTCCCGCGACGGCACTGTGCGGCTGTGGGACCAGGACGAAGACACAAAGACCTGGAAGTGCGCCATCAACAGACAGGGCACCGGGTTCATCAACTCCGTCACTACTCTGAGTGACGATGGAGTAGAGTACATTGCCTCTGGCGGACAGGACAGTCTCATCAGCGTTACCCCGCTGGCAGACGAGCTGATGGAGCCGGTATTCTACCTCAGCGGCCACAACGGCAATGTGTGTACTCTGACGGCGAAAGGCAAGCTGATAGCTTCCGGAAGTTGGGACTCGACTGCCCGGGTGTGGGAGCTGCCAGTGGAGAAGTACACTCTCAAGGGCCACAGGGCCAGTGTGTGGGCGGTTTTGATCCTGTCGGAAGACGAGTTTCTCACTGGTTCGGCGGACGCAACTATACGCCTGTGGAAGGGCGATAAGACTGTGCATGTATACGAGGGCCACTCTCAGCCTGTGAGGGGGCTGTGTTTACTTCCCGGTGGCAACACGTTTGCCAGCTGTTCCAATGACGGAACAGTGAAAGTGTGGACGCTGGAAGGCGCGTTGGTGGCCACGCTGGCGGGCCACGACAGTTTTGTCTACTCTGTAAGCGCGCTCCCTTCGGGGGAAATTGTAAGCAGCGGAGAGGACCGCTCGGTAAGAGTATGGAAAAACTACGAGTGTGTGCAGGTGATTACCTGCCCGTGTGTTTCCCTATGGTGCACGGCTGCCAGTGTGGACGGCGATTTTGCCGTTGGGGGCAGCGACAACAAAATCCGCATTTTCACTAGTAATGAAAACCGGTATGCCCCGCCAGAGGAGATCCAGGAGTTCCAGGAGCTGGTGGCTCATTACGCAGTAACCGCTGAACAGGCCGGCGGCATCGACAAGTCCAAAATGGAGGGTCCGGAGGGTCTGCTGAGTCCGGGGAAAAAAGAGGGAGATGTGAAAATGGTGGTAAACAATGCAGGGACTGTAGAGGCGTACCAATGGACGTATGGGGCCTGGGTGAAGATTGGCGATGTGACCGGAGGGGTGGGGACGGATAAGAAAGTAGAGTACAATGGCCAGCAGTACGACTATGTGTTTGATGTTGATATTAAGGACGACGCGCCGCCATTGAAACTGCCATATAACGTGACGGACAACCCGTACCAGGTGGCAGAGAAGTTTTTGCTGGACAACGATCTGCCGCAGTCCTATTTGGAGGATGTGGTGCAGTTTCTGGTGAAAAATACTGGAGGGGTGAACGTGTCCAGTACAGTGGACAACTCCATGTACGAGCAGGGGTATCATGCGCCTTCAAGTGGGGGTGCAGATACTGGCAGCAAGGGGAAAAAGGAGTCCGACGAGAAGGCGAAAAAGAAGCTGAATGTGATACCTCAGCAGGTGTACCTTACCTTTGACAGTATTGCTGTGGAGTCTTTACGGAAGGGGCTTGTGAAGTTCAACAATGCCGAGGTGAACAAGTTCACTGATGCCGAGATTGAGGCTATTCTCGCCGCAGCAGAGGAAAACACCGCCTCTTCGGCAGAGCTGCTGATGCCGCATATCACGAAAATCCTCACTACATGGACCCCGCCGTCTAAAATCATTGGTCTTGATTTGCTGCGCATAGCTGTATTGAAGCTGCCCACCAGTCCGGCCAACTTCTTCCTTCTCATCACGCAAGCGGGTGTGCTGGATGGAACTCAAGCGAACAACTTTATGATGGCATTGCGAGTGCTGTGTAATCTGTTCACTACCCCTTGGGGCATTGGACTGGTGAACCGGCCCAATCTGCTGAGCTTCTTCTTTGATATTCTGGCCGATGTGTTGCCTGTGGTGCAGTCAAATAAGCAGTCTGGTGTCGCAGTAGCAACGCTGATACTCAACTACACTGTGGATGCCGGCCATCTCAAGTCGGAGGATTTGGCGGGAAAATGTCTTGGTCTGATCCGGTCTGTGGGGTCCCCCGTTTGCCAGTCTACGCCTGAAGCCTGTTATAGGCTGCTTTTCGCTTTGGGCACCACTGCACTTTTCTTTCCCAAATTGGTGGGTGATTCTGCTCAGCTGGACTGGAAAAGCTGGGTTACGGAAGAGAGCCGGGCCCAGCCGAGATTCACGCCTTTATTGGAAGATCTCCAACAGTTGATTTGAGTGGCTGGATGATTCATTGAGGAGCGCACCCAGTTTGAGCCCCAGGTATCACCCTGAGTTACATCTAGACTTTTATACGTCACACTGTCGGCTGATCAATAGAAACTTACTGAGTATTCATGTAGAGATTTCTTTCCGACATGTCCGTTGCAAGTAAGCCAGCCGTCTTCCAAACAGAACATCCGGTCTCCTTCCGCACTCCACCTGAGGTCTCCTCGTGCGCTTGATTATGTAATCCAGTATTCTTCTCTTCCCCACAACATTACCACCCCACATGGGACACGGAGTTCCTCGACTTTTCAGCTGATGAGAAGCTCATCTGATTTCGCGTAAAGCCAAGTTGATGTCAGAATAGTTCGATATTTGAGAAAATTTCAGCTACTAGAAAGGCAGAAAATAGCAGTTACCTCATTCAAACTCAAGCGCCACCCCCTCATACAAACCCCTACAGCACAATACCTCCTCGAGCCATATATGAGGTAAACAAAACCTATACGGTGAGTTGATATTCACCAGCCTCCAATACACACTGAAACCTACGCCTTTCTCCTCCCACACCACCTGCAAACATGTCCGACGAGGATCAGGCGGAACTGGACGAGATTGTGCCGAAACACCACCACCAAAAGGCCTCGGCCAAGAAGGTGCTGCTGGTAGTGGCCTCCTTTGTCATATCTCTGCTGTCATTTATAGGCCAGACAGAACTGGCGGGCCAGCTGTCCAGCAAATACAACTATCACAAGCCGTTTCTGCTGATGTTTCTGACCCACTCCAGCTGGATTGTGCTGTTCCCCGGGCAGGTGCTGCTGGTTGCCGGCTACAAATGGGCAAAGTACAATCTGAGCGGAAAGACGCGGCATGCCGGATATGCCGCTGTGGCCGGCGAGTCCGAAGGTTCCGCTCCTTCGGGAATAAAACCCCGCGGGTTCGGCAGCCTTATTAAAAGGCAGCTGAGCCTCATTTACGCCACAGCAGAAATCACAATGGTGTACAATATGAAAGCCTCCGGAGGCCGAGGGTGGCTGTACCCGCGGCCCTCGGAGACTGCCGACCGGATATTCGGCATCCGCCACAGCCATCCGCACCACATTTCCCCGATTTGGTATATATGCCGATCGGCGCTGCTTGTGTGTGTCGTGCTCACTGTGGGCGCGTCTACGTGGTACATTGCTGTGAATCTCACCACCCCTGGCGACCTGACGGCCATCTACAACACGTCCTGCTTTTTCGCCTATTTGTTCTCCTTGAAAATGCTGGAGGACCGTTTCAGCTGGGTGAAAATCAGCAGTGTGGTGATTGCCATTTTGGGCATTTTCATTGTCGCATACTCCAAATCGGACCCCAGCGTTAAGGAGTATAAATACAGAATGGAGGGCAATGCCCTGATAGCTGTGGGGGCTGTTCTCTATGGGCTGTATGAGGTCCTGTACAAGAAGCTGTGCTGTCCTCCCGCGCATCTTGTGTCGGCCAAACGGCAGGCTGCGTTTTCCAATTTCACCGCTTCTCTGCTGGGCCTTTCCACTCTTATAATCATGTCGGTAGGGTTAGGGCTGGCACAGCTCTGTGGTTTCAATGTGTTCAGTTTCCCCAGCGACAGAAACACGTGGCTTGTTCTGTGGATGTCTGTACTGTGCAATGTGCTTTTCTGTGCCTCCTTTTTGATTCTCACGTCTCTCACGTCGCCAGTGCTTTCCAGTGTCAGTTCGCTGGTGAGTATTTTCGGTGTGGGGCTGGTGGAGTGGGTGGTGTTTGGGAATAAGATGTCTGCCTCTCAGCTGTTTGGGTACTTTCTGGTGATTGTCAGTTTTGTTGTGCTCACCTATGCCAGTCTGGACGTCATTCAGGAGGACGAAGAGGAGGATGAGGAGTCGGTGGGGTACTAGAATGGTGGAGATGAGATGTGATGAGATGGGATATGAGACGGGTGAGATATGCTGAAGGCAACAGTGAAGGCATCTCGTGGCATCAAATACAAACCAGTTGAACTGAATAGGTCACCAACTGTACATTAGTTGCTCATACCCAGTGACCAGATGTGAGACTTTCCATCAGCTTGAGAGTTGCGAAAGTCATTTTGAGCTTGTCAAACCACAGCTTCAGCTGGCAGATGAGAGATCTGATTGGTTCTTGCAGTTGTTTTCTTCAAGTTTGTCATACACTGGAGGAGGGGCCTTCCGACATATCAGACAGTGAGAGAATTAGGGAGCTGAGGCCAACAGTGCTGGTAGACACAATGGAATAGTATGACAGCAGAATAGCCGGCAGCAAAATAGACTGGCGGCAGAATAGACAAGCAATCAGAATGCATATCATCCCAATCAATCCGCCCTCTATAATTCATCCCAATCAATCCATCTATCTTAGTTCAATCGTAGTCATCACCAGAATCCACACTAAAGTAATTCGAGTCTCCCTCCCCCTCCCCCTCCCCCTCATCCTCATAGTCGTTTTCGTATATCTGTGGCAGGGAAATGCTGTCCTGCGTAAACTCCATGTAACTCGGATCTTCCGAGCCGGCTCGGCTCGGGATGTTCCGCTTAATAATCTCCTTTGCTATTCCCAAATCCTTGGAAAGGCTCATGCGGAACACTTTGCGGGGGATCAGCAGCCGCTTGTCATGCCTTGAAACCTTCTTTTTCGGGGTTCTGTGGTGGTGACCCGTTTCGGCAGAATCAAAGATCCACAGATTCCTATTTGGGTCGTCGGCATCGTCGGCCAGCACGTCGGCCTCGTCACAAACGGCAAACAGATCCCGCTTGCCGATAGTAAGGAAAATCGGCATATACAAATTGGCCGAGAAAAAGCTGTTGATTTTCCCCGATTCCAGCGTCGTCCACGTGCCCCGCAGGGCATCGAAAAGCGACAGATCCAAGTCACCTGACACCTCGCCGTCCCGGTCAATGCCCACTTTGAGGTCCAGCACAAAGCACCGGTCCGGATCCAGCACGTAGCGAGACTTGAAGTTGAAGAAAGGCACCGGCTTTACCACTTTGCCGATCTCCAGCTGCAGGGACAGGTCGGAGTTATCTTCTCCGGCCTCGGGCAAGTCTATGAAAAACGTGACTGACGCAGTAGCGCCGATCCGCACCGAGTGTTTCCGGTCACGTGAGATCTCGGGGATGGCCTCCTTGAAGTCGCCAAACACATAAAGCCGGTTCTTCGGCGTTACCAGAATAGAGTGCTTATATGCGGCAAGGAAATCGGTGGAAATACATGTCCAGCGCCTTTGCTCAATGTCCAGCCGCCAGAGGTCGTTCAGTATATGCGACGGATCGTCCGGAGACCCATAGATACTCACCCCGCCGGACACATAGAGGCTTTTCATGTCCGGGGACAGACAGGACGCATGGGCGTATCTTTCCGGCGGGACCGGAGAGTCCGGTTTCAGCGGGAAAGCCGACCAGGTTTTGTTTGTCGTGTGGTAGATGACCAGACTGGCGGCGTTCGGCGGAAGATTCCGATGCCGCTGCGGCTGCAGCCCGCCGTATATAAGCAGGCGGTGTCTGCCGACACTGACGGCGGAATGGTCTTTTCGGAATATCCGCACTTTGTCGTCAAACCCTTCGGCCGAGAAAGCATGTACCACTCCGGAAAGCAGGTTCACAGACACCATTTTCTGGATGCGTTTGAACGTGATGTCCGACGCGTCGTATATGTACAGATGTTTGCCGGACGGGGAGCAGGTCGCGGAACAGTAGCGGGCCACTATGGAGATTGTGTTTTTCTCCTGGTTGGCGTTGATGATTTCAATGCCGGGGAACCCCGGGAGTCCCGGCAGTCCCGCCAGGGGTTCCGGGTGTTGGGTTTCGGGTGTTTCCGGGATGTCGTGGGTGAGGAGGTGGAAGCGGAGGGCGTCGGAGTAGTTTATGGGCTTGCGCATCCGGGCGCTTCTTCTTTTCCGTCTCTGTTTGAACTCGTCTTCTTCTTCCTCTTCGCGTTCCAGTTGGCCGGTGATGGAGTGTTTTTTCCGGTTTCTCCCGGACGTTCCGTTACTTTCTCCGTTATGAGCTCCGGTAAGTTTCCCGGAGTTGCCGTTCGTGTTTCCGAGGTCGTCGGAAGAGGAGGAGGTCCGTTCCGCCTGGCCCCGCTGCTGCATCGGGTTTTCTACAATCTCCACTACTCCGTACCCGTCGTCCGCGGGGTCGGCGGGGTCGGCGGGGTCTGCGGGGTCGGCAGAGTCCGCAGGAACCTGCAGCTCCTCGTTGAGGAGTTTGGTGAGCAGGTTGCTGAACTCCTCATCGCTGTCGTCTGCTCCGCCTTCCATATTACCGAATTGGCATTCTGGTTGCTGGGGGACTGTAAAAATGGGGCGGGCGCACTAAGCTGCTGCGGATTAGATGATTAGTGATAAAATATTAAGAAGGTCAAGTAATAGTACAGTATGGTTTTTATGTTTGATAAGAATGTCCCTGGAAAATAGAGATTTTCACCCAGTTTGTATCCTTTTACCGCATTGTTTATTAGGATATTTACGTGCCATTGGAAAACAAATGCGTCAATTCCCGACGTGGAACGGCCAGCAGACTTGGCGTATCACTTCGCGTGAGGGGAAGGCGGGCCATGCAGGGGCAGATTGTGATTACGTGATCTGTCTCATAACAGGGTGGCTGCATGATGGTTGCAGGGTGGATGCAGCTTGCAGTCCAGGTGAGGCCTAGGCGAGGGTCTCAAACGTGTCTCGGACAGTGACTGCCTAATGCGGCAGGGCAACGCCTTCTACGGCCCGCGCCACATCTGCTCCTTTTGGGCAAGAAATCGAGCAGACTGGGGTTTTGAGTTCGGCTAAGCGCACGCTAAATCATGCAGCCACCCGGCGGCAAAATGTATGGCCATCCAGCAGCGGAGACAATTGAGCGGGTTGATGATTGGGAAGAACAGAAAGAGTGATAAATATGTCAGAAATTACTCCTGTTAATAGTGATAGAGTCCTCGATCATCACTAATTCCCTGTCTCACCCCTATTATATGCAGCGGAAAGCCCAACTGTGTATTCCCACTTCCTCCTGCAGGTCAAATCCATCACTGCAACTCTCTTTTCTTCCTCCTGACAGTAGATGATAAAACAGAATTCGCAACAATCTTTCACTCCCTTTCCTTTCTATCACTTCTCTCCTTATTCTCCCCGTATTCCGTCAATCCATTCACATCAGCCACAGGCAGCCATTTGCCTCATTTGCCAGGAAAAATGCTGCTTCGGCAGACATGTCGCTGATAGAGTTGCCGACGCCTCTTATCGGCCCGGATCGACTGGCCTGAAAGATCAAACAGGCTGGGAGATAAAGGATGAAAATGGGACGGCATTTGATAGCACTTGATGGAGGTATTTATTGCTGTTTATTGGGGCTATTGCTGTTTATTGCTATTTCTTGGTGATGTTGCCGCTTTTCCTCCTTACATTGTGTTGTTGTTTGCTTGTTGTTGAGATACGGAGTGTGAGGTGATATATATTAGAGGAATCGCATATTAGAGAGATCTTATATTAGAAGAATCTCATATTAGAGGGATCGCATAATAGAAGAATCGCTCTATACTATTCGGCACTCTTACAGTGAGAGATACTATCAATTGCTCAACGTTGCTAATTCCATCACTTTAGCCGCAGTTTGATATTTCCATCATCTCTCAGTTTATCACTTCTTTCACTCTCATTTTGTCTCTTCTTCTCTTCTTATTCCACTCTCAGTTATCCCTCAAATATCTACTATTTCCTCATTTCATTCCCTAATCAGCAACAATGGGATATCCCGACACGTTTAAAGGCTACGCTGTTTTCTCCAAGGAGAAATGGTCTGAACCGTCGCTGTACGAGGTGAGTTGTTTGGCGATCGGAGTTGGCGGATGAGTTGGCGGATGAGTTGGCGGGCCGCCGGAGCGGAGAAGCAAACGGAGGGAGTAAAGCCGAACAAAGCCGAGCAGATCGGGGCAAGCGGGGAGAAACTGCGGGGTAAAGCCGAGCAGAGCGGGGTAAAGCCGAACAGAGTGGGGTAGAGCGGGGTAAAGCCGACCAGCCAACTTCCTCTTTGCTCCCGTCTCGAGGGATTCTCAATTGAATTCAAAGAGTTTATGAGTTCTCGCAGTATCTACAAAACTGCCTGATAAACAGCCCTTCCTTTTCTGTCTCTGAGCTTTTCTGAGCTTTTCAGTTGTGAGCTTCTCCTATTCCGTTGCAGTGCAATTTGCTTTCAATGGCTGCCTTTTTGGAACCTCCAATGAGCCCTCAAAATGCCGCAGGAAGAGAAACCGTGGAGATATGCAGACAAGTCGCTTTTAGCCCCAATGGCCTATTGATGCTTCACTGCGGGCTTATGAGCTTACCCCGCTTGCCCCGCTTGCCCCGCATTTTCTCTCCGCTTACCCCGCATTTCCTCCCCGCTTTCCCCACTTACCCCGCTTACCCCGCTTATCCCGCTTACCCCGCTTTCCCCTCCTTCCCCTCCTTCCCCTCTTACCCCTCCTTCCCTCCTTCCCTCCTACTAACAACCCCGCAGTACGAGCCCAAAACATGGGAAGAAACCGACATTGACGTGGAGATCAGCGCCTGTGGCGTGTGCGCCTCGGACATCCACACCGCCACCAGCGGCTGGGGGCAGACAAACTTCCCGATTGTGGTGGGACACGGTAAGTATTTCCTTTTTCGGGTTCCGTCCCGGTAGGTTTATGAGCGGCTTCGGAACGGCTCGGAACAGTTCGGAAAAGTTCGGAGCGGTTCGGATCAGCTCGGGTGCTATGGGACAGTCGGAATAATTCGGAAGGGACGCTCGGGCACTCGGAACAACTCGGAGCGGAGAGATTGGGGACTAAGTCCTCGGAACAGCTCGGCAGTCGTTGTACCGGCAAGGTTTTTAGCGGTGTGATCAACACGGGCCGGAGAAATACGGAACATCTCGGGACACTCGAAATACTCAACCTCCGAACTCTCGGAATAACTCGGAACAATTCGGAACACTCGGAAGAAGTCATTACAACTGAGAGCGCTCAAAACAACTCGGAATCTTCAGAGCGGAAGTCTCGGAACTGAATTTTCAGAAAATTCGGAACGCTTGTGACAGACGGATAACTCATAAACCCGAAAGCTCCAGCTTAGAACTCCCGGAATTCTCAGAAAACTCAGAGCGGAAAGACTCGGAACCTCCAACCCTTCGGTACGGTGCCCTCGGAATAACTCGGAACCCTCGGAACAATTAGGAGCCCCCAGAGCCTTTGCAACTGAACTTCCGGAACAACTCGGAACCCTCCAAACCCTCGGAACAGACCCACCCTCGGAACAGACCCCCGAAACCCTCGGAACGGAACCTTCGGACCCTTGGAACGGAACTCGGACCTTCGGAACGGAACCTCGGAACGGAATAACCACTAACCTCCTTCCCCCTCTCCAGAAATCATCGGCACAGCCGTCCGGGTCGGCTCGGCTGTCAAGTCCATTAAACTCGGCGACCGCGTCGGTGTCGGCGCGCAAGTCTGGGCGTGCCTCAAATGCAAAACGTGCCGCTCCGGCAACGAACAGTACTGTCCCAATACGGTAGAAACGTATGATTTCTTTTACCCGAATGGGGTAAAATCGATGGGCGGCTATGCCTCGCACGTGCGGGCCACGGAGCATTTTGTGTTCCGAATCCCCGACAAGCTGGACACAATCAGTGCCGCGCCGATGCTGTGTGCCGGCATCACTACGTACTCCCCGCTTGTACGCAACGGCACCGGGCCGGGGAAAAAAGTCGGCATTCTCGGCATGGGCGGCCTGGGCCATTTCGGCATAATGTGGGCCAAGGCGCTGGGGGCCGAGGTGTACGCAATCTCGCGTACCGAGGCGAAAAAAGCCGATGCCGAGGCCCTCGGCGCCACGCATTTTATTGCCACTTCGGGAAAGGACTGGTGGCTTCCGTACGAGCGGGAACTGGACCTTATACTGAACTGTGCCAACTCGGCGGAAAACTTCCCGTTGGACAAGTATCTTTCCCTTTTGGACATTGGCGGCAAGTTTGTGTCCGTCGGGTTACCGGAAGGGGACGGCTTCCGCGTCAAGCCACAAACGTTTATCGGCAATTCCTGCTTCTTCGGGGCGTCCAATTTGGGGTCGCGGAAGGAAATGGAGGAGATGCTGCAGCTGGCGGCAGATAAGGGCATTAAGGGATGGACGGAACCGATTCCTATTTCGGAAAAGGGCGTTCATGAGGCGCTGACGAAGTGCCATAACGGAGAGGCGCGGTATCGGTACACGCTGGTGGGGTTCGATAAGGCGTTCGGAAATGCCGAGAGGCTGTAGGATGGACGGAACGGAAAGGAGGGACGGAACGGAACGGAGGAGGCGGAAAGGGACGGAACGGAAAGGAACGGAACGGAACGAACGGAACGGAACGGAACGGAACGGAACGGAACGGAACGGAACGGAACGAACGGAACGGAACGGAACGGAAGAGGCGGAATGGGAAAGGCGGAATATTCCCGATATTATCTGAAGAGGCGGAATGGTCCGAGAAGACCGGAAACTTCCCGAAAGATCCGGAAAGGTCCGGAATCGTTCGGAACCGCTGCACTTTAGAGAGTCTCGTCCATTCGTCTATTTCTACTGCTCTCCCTGAGTTTGGCGTTACGCCCACCTTCAGCCCCCTCAGCCACCTTCAGCCCCCTCAGCCACCTTAGCCCCCCTCAGCCACCTTTGCCCACCTTTGGCAATTACTGTCCCTGCCATGTTAGCCTTGAGAATTAACCAGTTGCTGCATAAACGTTGGAATGAGAGTTTTTCCTGCGACAAATGCGACAATACTTGCTGTAATAGTGGCAGTAATGTTGGCTGTAATACTTACGGTAATACCTGCAGTAATACCTGCAGTAAGACCAGCAATAACCTTCAGTAACCTCTCAGTACTCTTTCAGTAACCTTTGCATTGATCTCTGTGTTTCCACCTTTCCAACAAAAACTCCATGAAATGATGTCAAACATCGTTCTGAAAGCAACTCCTAATTCATGCCTCAAAGCCTGCGGTAATAACTGCAAAACAGCTTAGCTCTGAGGATTCCTACACTGTTTATGCCGCTCAAATGTTTGCTGTTTCCGAACTTGTTAGATAAAGCAGTTGACTTCTGCAGCTGTGTCAATTCGTAGTTGTGCCAATTATTGTTATCAGCAGACGCTTCAGTATTGTCTGTGGCACTCTCAGTGTGTTGTTTTTCTGGTGTTATTATGTTTTACACGTTGTCTTTATATGGGGCATGTTGCCTCAATAACTGTAAAGGTCTCTTACTGTTGTTCGGCTGACCTTCTTAGTACCTGTGATAAGTTTAGCAGTGATAATGGAAGTGCGGCAGTTACTGGAGTAATCTGGAAACATCTGAGGAACACAGTAGTATTTGCAGTCTCATCAGTCGTCTCGTGTAACTTTCAATGAACTCCAGTGATAATTGCAATAGTTCTGTTTTATTTACTAGCAGTAATGATTGCCGGCATACAATGGCAATGGACGTAATGAGAGGTAATGCAAGGTACGAAACGGTACGGAACTGGAGGGATATTCCTGCAGGAACGGCAGCGCATGACTCAAGAAAAGCTCAAGGTTAAATAACATCACGGATGTATTTATTCCGGTGATAATCCCATGTTTTGCCCCCTCGGAACAAACAATGGCCTTTCGGGGCTGCAAACGGCCCGAGGAAACAGGGGAGATGTGACCTGATTAGGCAGGTGTAACCGGAAAGGGGCTAAAATGGACTAATGATGACATGCTGCACAATGGGGAATTAGGGTTTAGCGTCAGCTGCAGGTACCGTTTGGAAACGTCCTCAGTACGCAAGCACCGGTCGGGTTTGGCCGACTGTATATATTAAGGAAGAGATAAAAAGAGAGACCAAGTATTGAAGAATTGCAGCCCTTCTGTGCTGTAAAAACGTGTATTACTAGCTAAAATGTATATTCACACATTTGCCCTTTGCAGCACACATTTGGTGTAGAATCTCTCTCACAATCCTTACAGTCTTCTCCAGATTGTACCTTCTTACGTATATCGGCGCTAACCTCAGAATAGACCAACCTTAAGCTGCAGCTGTCCCAAAGCGGAAAGCCAATCATCATCCTTTCGGGTCGAAAAGCCAGCAAATGAAAACGCTCCATCAGATAAAGTGCTAAAGTTGTGGGATTTCTATCCCGAATAATACTCAAGCAGCACAAAGTGTCATGAAGCAAAGGACAAGAACCCACAACTCTATTCAGCTGCTGTACTGTATTCTTCAGTTACCTGAGTCTCTAAATGAATTATTCGACCAATATCACCCATAATCGAGCTCCTAAGGGGAAGGTTATTATTCAATGCCACCCCTCAATTCAGACTCTAATGCTTCTGACGAGTGATGATCCTCCTCAACCTTCCTCCACTACTAACATTAGCTGCCGAATACTGTAGAGTTCCAATTCAATTGATCACACATTGTCAAACATCATCATCTCCTACAGTCTAAAAATAGCATATGCTTCCCAGACATCCATCTCAAACATCTCAATCTTCTATGAAACGTCTACAGACGTCATACAAATCTTCTCTCCAAGTAACCTTCCGGCTTTTCTCCACTCGCAACAGTTGAAACATCTTCAGCCTCGGAATCGGTTCCTCCCTTTCTGAAGAGTAAACAATCAACCCGAATCACACAGGAATCCGACCGTCTCCTGAATAACGCAGCAGACTCATCAGGGAACGAAACTGAAAATTGCCGAAAACCACAGAAAATCACCCTTTAATCTCGTTTAATCTCTCCTTTAACTTCCCCGGGACCGAAAAACATCCTTTTTCACTCCCAATGACATCATATGCTAGTCATTTACTGTCCCTATCGGGAAATACACCTTCCCAATTGGGGAGCCTCATGCCGCTCTCCAGCCTTATTTCAGGTATTTCAGGCACTATAATTAGGACAATTAGGGCTTGAATCCGAGGGACTCAAGGGATCACTTCATCGGCTTTGCTCATAATACTGTAAGCCCATCCGTATATACCTCATTATAGTAAATTACCAGCATATTCCGCATACTTGCCAACCTCACAAGATTCTCCCCTATTACCTCCCATTGTCTTCCCCAGGTTTCCCTTCTCTCGGCCCGAAGGACATCCACCTCTCCTTGCGTACATTCCTCCTTAGGTTCGGCATGGCAACGCCACTCCACCCCACACCTGAAATCCTTACCCAAAACCCCCACCAACCCAATTAGAGTTCAGGTCTTAGCGTCAGGCCCGCCCCGAGCTTAACCTTATTTTGGCCAAAGCAGTTCCACTCTTCAATTCTCCAATTAACACCCCATTCCAATCCCAGGGGTATATAAACACCCTTTTGCGCTCCAATGCTACTACAATCCCCTTCCCTTCTTCCTCCCTCAAACTCCTCTCAACAACGAAACTCGTTACCCTCCAATACCCCTCAACTCTACAATAACTCCCTCGTTATATTAATCAAATCTCCTCTCAACTCTCCTCCCAAATCTCCTCTCAACTCCTACCATGCTTACTCAACTCCTCTTTCTGGCTGCTTCGGCTGCCGCCGTTCTTGCCGACAGCGAGACCTTCGGCCTGGTGAACATCCGCTCCGGCTCCATGCTTCAGTACACCACCTGGGCGTACGATAGCGACGGCAACATTGTGTTCAACTCCGGCACTCAAGTGGACAAAGTGAAGATTCTCGACAACTCGGCTTTGGAGATTGTGTCCACCGGAAAGTACATCGGAGTTGTGGACGGACAGTATAAGGTTGTGGACTCTGGCTCCTCCGGGTGGGCGGTGGAGGACGGCCATGCGTCTACGGACGGCAAGCCTGTTTTCGGCTGTCAGAAGGACGGCACTTACTATGCGTACGACCATTCTGTGGACGACAGCTGTTTGTCTGTGGCTGTGCGGGCCACTTTGGACGACGGCACGGCTCTGCAGAGTTACACGCCTTCCGGCGGTGACGAAAGCGGAAGTTCTTCCGAGGCTTCCCAGACGGCGACGTCTTCTGTGCCGGTTGTGCCCACTGCCACTGGTGCTGCGCCTCAGCGGGTGGCTGCCGGTGGCGCAGTCGCGGCTGCTGTGGCGGCGTTTTTGATGTAAGGACTGCCGGATTAGGCAATAGGCTGCCGAATGCGGCAACGTTGCCGAGACGGAAAAGGGTCATTTAGTTTGTACGAAATGATGATGAAAAAGTAAAGTAATATGTTAATATGGTTTATGAAGGTGAGATTGTAGGTGGGGAAATTGGACGGAAAAGAAACGGGGAATGGATGAGTACAGAAGGTTCGGCTCGGCTCGGCTCGGCTCGGCTCCACAAAGTCGCCCTCGTCTGGGACTCGGCTACCACAAAGTGGGCCTCGGCATGGCTTCTGTTTGGCTCGGCTTGGGCTTCTGAATTTGTCTCCAGTTCCACAAAGTCGGACTCGGCTTGGCAACCAATTGGCATCCCTTCCTGGGCTCGGCTCGGCTCGGCTCGCGCTCGAGGCCGGTATCGGATACCACAAACGCTTTCGGCTTAACACATGGCCAGCCTCGGCTCGGCTCGGCTCGGCTTCGGGTTCCACAGAGTCAGCCCCAACTCTGGCCGAACCAAGCCGAAAATCAAACAATTGATGAACCCCAAAAAGAATTCCAACCCCAGAAAGATTTCCAACTGACGCACAGAGGAGAAACATACGAAAGGTAAATTGATGAGATGAAATTGCTTGGAGATTATATTTCGACAACTAAGATCTTTCAAGCAGGTTTCTCTGCGAAAGAAGGTGGGAGCTCCTCACCTATTGTGAATGATTTTCCCTTGTGATTTTCCTTCAGTGAAATTCTCTTACAAAGCAGCAGAATGTGGGAGAAAAACACTCCAATGAGCAAATGAGCAAATGGGCAAATGAGAAATGAGAAAATGAGCAAATGAGAAGAAACAAAAACATGGAAACCCTCAATCTGCAGTTGATTGCCCCTCTTCACCCTTTCACTGACTGTATCACATCTTAAGTGAATGAAGCAAATTTTCAACCTCAACTAACAACATTCAGCCGAGTGATACAGTATTTCCTTGGCTGTTGCTACTTTCCCTCACTTTTCTAAGCTGCTTTCCCTCAATTCCCAGAAGTGTCTCGTCAGAGGACGATTGTAGATAACTTGTACATTCCATTTCCTTCTACTTTCCACCTCCTTTTACGGCGGAAGAATCAAACAAATGGAATGCACAGCTTTGTGCTGTTTCCTTTCCCTTTTCGCTCCTTCATTTGCTGGGCCTGTAATAAATTGAGTATTCTTTTATGTTTACTTCGTGAATCCCTTCTGCTGATTTTCTCAGGGCAAAAAGCAATTTCTGTAGTGTAGGACGGCGCGTTTAGTGGCTGCTTTCCAAGCCGTGTCTCAGTTTGCCGATTGGAGTTTCCGTGTTTTCATGTCTTCCGTTATGTCTTCCGGTATGTCTTCCGCTATGTTTTCCGGTATGTCTTCCGGTATGTTCTCCGCTATTACAATCAGGGTAAATGGTCCAAATGATGATAGGAGAAGATCTTCTGAGATGGACGGGATGAGATGAATTGTAAATGCCAGAGATGACAAATGGCATCTGTGCAGCTATAAGTGTTCCGATGATTCCTGCTTGTCCTTTGTCTTCCGCTGCTGCTTCCCCTTCCGCTCCGTCTTCCCTATCTCTTTCGGTATCTTCCGCTGTCTTCATGTATGGTTTCCGCTGTCTTCAGGTATATTATCCGATATGTCGTCCGGTGGTTCCGCTATGTCTTCCTCTATGTCTTCCGTTGAGTCTTCCGCTTCCTTCTCTTCATAAGCGAAACTACAAATAAACAACGGAAAAAGCTTCTACGACACTCAACCAACACACCTCAACCTTCTCATCTCAACTGCCGGTGAACTCAGCTGAACTCCTGTTGATATTGTTCGACTGTAGATCATTTCATCTTTTTTATAGTATTCATCTTGTTCTCTACTATTAATCCCTTTTCTACTATTCATCCCTTTTCTACTATTCTTTCTTTTTTTTCACTACTCATCCCATTTCTACTATTCATCCTTTCATAACATTCACAACCTCATCAAACCCCCCGCCTCAATTCTTAATTGGGCTATCCGATTTGCATTTGCAGAGACCCTCACAGTTTGATACGGCAACCAAGGAAAGAAACAAACGAGGAAAAAGGCTGAGTTGTGCGTGTATTCCCGTGATTTTATCTGAATTTCACTGACGGCTATGGGAGACTGGCAACTGCTTTTGAACGTTGCTGAATTGTATCATTGCATTCATTGCACTCCAAAAGGCCGTGGAGGCGGGGGAAATGCGGCAAGGAAATGCGGGGTAAGCCGAGTATGCGGGGTAAGCGGGGTAAGCGGGGTGGAAAAGCCTAATGAGGGGTATGCAGGCTGCGGGGTAGGCGGGGTAGGCGGGGTAGGCGGGGTAAGCGGGGTAAGCAGGGCAGAAGCCTTCAGAGTTCGGAAACCATGTCGGAACCAACAGGAAGAAACGGAATCGATGGGGTTTTGGGGCAGGGGGATATGGGCAATGTCTAGCTTGAGGGCGTTTTGACTGAATTCCAGTCAATCTCGGCATTTTCGGCTTTCTCGGCATAAGAATCCAACCCATTTCGGAGTTTCCCGTTCTTACCGATCCGAGCAATCCGAGAAATCCAAACGACCCGAACGACCCAAGCTCCACAAACACGTCTGCCGCTTCCGACACTTTCCCCGATTCCAAAACCGGATCGCTAAATTCGGCCGCGGATCTCTAATGCCGCCCGTCATTCCGTACGCGCATAGTGCGTAATAAGTCGGTTTTGCACAAATACGGAATTGAGGTGGGGAAAGACGGATATGACGGAGGGGATGGACTAGACGGAACAGACGGAAGAGGCGGAAAAGACGGAAAATATTTGAGCAGAAAAGATGGAAATGACGGAAAAGACGGAAAAGATGCAAATGAACAATCTCGGCAAACTCGGAACTTTTTCCCGACCTCTCCCGAACCCTTCCGAACTCTCCCGAACTCTCCCGAAATCCTCCC
>JAKTWI010000280.1:11450-33361 GCA_030561065.1 Sporopachydermia cereana | reverse complement strand
GGAACGGAAGGGAACGGAAGGGAACGGGACGGAACGGGACGGAACTAAGCGGAATGTCTCGGAACGGAGCGGAACGTAACGGAAGCAAACCAGCAGACGTTCCGAACCTGCCCCGCAGCACATCCATCAGAGAACACAAATCTGGAATTCCACTGCAAAAGCTGCAAGGTTTGTGGTCTCACCTCTGCTTGGCATTTCCGACAGTCGGCTTCAGCTGCCTCTTCCGCTTCCGCTTCCGCTTCCGTTTCCGGTTATCCGTTTCTCACGTCTTCCTCTCTCCGATTCCGCCTTCCGCCTTCCGCTCCGCGCCAACCTCTCGGCATCGTCTCCCCCGCTCTGTTCCGTTCCGTCCAAGATTTCCTTTCCGTCTCCTTCCGTCCTGTCGTAGTGTACCCCGCTTTACCCCTCCTACCGGTTTTGCCCACTTGCCCCTCTTGCCCCACCTTCCCCACCTTCCCCACCATTTCCACTTCCCCACCTGCCCCTCCTACCCCGCATTACCCCTCCTATTCCTCCTACCCCACATTACCCCTCCTACACTCCTACCCCACATTACCCCACCTGCCCCTCCTACCCCGCACTACCCCTCCTCAAACACGTCATACCTTCCACAGCAGCCCGCGGCTGCCCTCCTTCATCAAATTCAGTTCCCGCACGCTGTGGTCGGCCTTTTTGTACCGGTCCATGTACCGGCCGTTTGTGACTTCGGAACGGAGCGAGTCGAAAAACGGATAGTTGAGCTTTATGTGTTTCCAGGACTGGCAGATGCGCTCAAAGCGGGCCCGCGAGACTTCCGAAGTGAGTTCTTCGACAGGGAAATTGGCGGGAGTGTCGGCAGGAATACCGGCGGATATGCCGGAGGGGAGACCATCGGAAGCCATCGAGACGGCAGGGGTGTCGGGCCGAGTTGAGTGCTGTCAGTGCCGTCGGGCCGTCAATGCCGAAATACCGAAATGCCGAAATGCGGTCAAAAGCGCCGTCGGAGCTGCCACCTTAAACCCCGCCTCAGTTGCTCTAATACTCAACACTACTTCCCTTCGAATTCGACAGAGTTCCGCGTTCCGCCTTAGTGATCGCTTTCCACACCCCATTTCTACTTCCCGTGCCGCCGTTTCGGGCTGATCCGCCGGTGTGGGGGCGGGGCATACCCCTCCCAGCCCCGCACCCGAGAGTCCGGACAGCTTTAGGGTGCCCTTCATACTATCTGGCAACCTGCAAATCCGGACAGACCCCGCTAAGCGCCCACAGGCGGCAGGGCCTACCCCAGCACCCTGTGCCAGATCACGTGATCTTGAACGGATGCCCCCCAAACCGGCCAGCTCTGCCCCTCAGATCCCCCCCCCCCCGCGGCACCGGACAGCCGCCGTCCCACGTGGGGCTCCCCGCCGAGCGCCCCGCCGAGCTCCGGGCCGAACTCCGCGATGAGCCACGTTTCGTGTTGCCGGCGTTGGCGGAGGGAAGTAGGAAGTGGAGAGACATAGTAGATAGGAACAGCAGTTAGGGAGAGATGAAAGGGAATATGATGAGATTCACTTATGAGTGGAACGGAATGGCATGGAGAGGAACTGCTCCTAGATGCTGAGTTGTTTAGTCGGCAGAAAGAGACTCAACAGCAGGGAACGGAAGTACATTAAGACGGAGGGAAGATAAGGAGAGAAGTGTTGATAAGGTAGTTGTTGCTAAGGACAGTTGTTCATAGAGCCAGTTGTTGATGAGACAGGCTGTTGTTGGGTTTACTGTTGATAGGAGATTATCTTAAGAAGCACATCTGTCGACAGAAAAGCTGCTGGCCTACGCGAGCTGTAAGCAAGGAGAGCTGAGAATAATCAAAACAGGGAAAGCAGCTCAAGCAGCTGAAAGACGGCGGACCGGTAAAATCTGCTTCCGGAGTGTTTATGCCGATGATAAGAAGTTGCCGAGACACAATTGGAGGGATTAAGCAAAACGCCGAAAGATAATTCGGTTGATACCGTTAGCAATTCTGTCATCAAGTGAAGGAACATTCAGGGAAAGGAAACGCTACAAGCCAGGAAAGCTACTTGAGGCTAGGAAACTCACTCTGTGGAGAGGAAAATTGTTGAAGCTACAGTAATATCCTAAAGCAAGGGGAGATTCTAATTGGAAGAAGATATCAAAGAGATTGAAAGGAAGAGAAGAAGAGAAGAAGAAAAAGAAGCCTTTGAGTATTCTGTTGAGGTGAATCTCCCAGTGGATCATCCGGTGAATGGAAAACAGGAAATAAGGGGAAGAGACTCAATTGTGGGACCCCGTCAGACATTGCGGGAAGAGAAGGGAAGAAAAGAAAAAGGGAAATCAAGCGAATATCGGACACTGGAAGCTGTGGAGCATTTACCTGCTGGGTTTCCAACAGTCGATCCTTTTATCCCTTTGGTGTTTATCCGGTATTCTCACCAATTACCCTTTTGGTCTTTGGTCTTTGGTGCACTCAATCAAAGCCCGCCTTTGGCTCTCACTGCATTTCCGAGAGATACCGAGAGACTTTCAAAGAAGACACTCTCACCTTCGGCTTTTTGTTTGAGCGACAATCTTTCCACACGACTGGCTGCTCGCGTGGATCTGGTCAGATGCAATTTAGGAAGACACACAGAAGCTTTCTTTTCCGCTTAACGGGACGATTCAGTTGACCCCGCTTTACTCCACTATACCCCACTCTACCCCTCACCCTACCCCGCAATGTCCTTCCTACCGGAAAAAGCGCCCTACGAGGCGTCCCCGTTGGACGACGTGCGGCAAAGCCCGCTGCATGCCCTCCACCGCCGCCCGGAAGACCCCGCAGCGGGCGGGGCCCAAAAGCCCCGCGCGGGGCACTTCCACAACTGGAAAGAGAAAATGCGGGCACTGGCCGATGCCGGCGCCGGCTCCGACACCTCGGCCGACATGGCGCCGGGAGTCGTGGAGTGCATTCCGGCTTTGACGTCCCTGCCGACGGTGGCGCTGGCGCTGCACATGGCGGCGTTCAACGGCGATTTAGCCGAGCTGCGGGCCGGCGCGGTCGGGGCGGCCCGAAGCTGGCCCGCGGCAGGAGTGCTTTGTGTGGCGATAGCCGGCGTTTCGCTTGTGTTCCGCGGGTGTTTGTCGTTCAGTACTTTGCGGCTGACCGTGTTTGCACAGCAGGATTTGTGGCCGTCGCTGAAGTTTGCTGTGGCGGTGTTTTGTTTGTTCTACTCTACCTTTTTTATGGGCACAAAGCGGCTGGCGTGTGTGCTTTTTGCGGTACTGAATATGGAGCCGCGGCTCTCCCGGCGCACGCTGGTCGGCCTCGGGTATGTGGGCGCGTGTTTTGTGGCCGATGCGGGGGCCAGCCCCGCCGGCTCGGCACTGGAGCTTGCGGCGGGGTATGTGCTGGCGGTGGCGGCGGCGGCATACATTCTGGTGAACCCGCTGAAGACGCGGTCGTATATGCCGGTGATGGCCGGGGCGGCAATGGCAATTGTGGCGTGCTACTATCTCGTGTTTGTGTCCGGTGTATCTCCGCTGCTGTTGGTGATTGTGCTGGGCGCCAGCGGCGTGTTTTTCCTTGTGCAGCACGAGATCGGGCCCAACCGGCTGAACGTGCTCATCTCCTACGCGCTGTCCGCCACACTTGACTATCTCGTGTTTTACCGCACGGCCTGCGCGCGCGTGTCGGTACTTGAAGCGGCGCTAAATGTGGCGACAGTGCTTGTGTCGGCACCCGAGGCTTCTGTGGTCAAAGATGTGCTCTCCGAGCGGCGGCACAGTCTCAAGGCCAACAATGAGAAGTTTCTCGACACGGTGCTGCTGCATTCGGACACGCGGAACATTTTCTACTTTCTGCTGCTAAATTTCTCCTTCATGTTGATCCAGCTGCTGTACTCTGTGCTGTCACACTCGCTGGGGCTGCTGTCGGACTCGATCCACATGTTTATAGACTGCATGGCTCTGTTTGTAGGGCTTGTGGCCAGCACGCTGTCGAAGAGCCCGCCGTCGAGCCGGTTCCCGTTTGGGATGGGCCGGATCGAGACGCTTTCGGGTTTTGCGAACGGGTGTTTGCTGGTGGGGATATCGTTTAGTATTGTTTCTGAGGCGTTTGAACGGATTATGCATCCTGTGATGGTGGAGCGGACGACGGAGCTGCTGATTGTGAGTGTGCTGGGGCTGCTGGTGAATTTGGTGGGGATCTTTGCGTTTAATCACGGGCATAGCCATGGCGGGCATAGCCACGGCGGAGACTGCAGCGGCAGTTCCGGCGGTCATGGTCACAACCACAAACACGAACTGGAACATGACCACAAACACGACCACCATCACGACCACAAACACGAATTGGAGCATGACCACAATCACGACCATCACGACCACAGCCACAATCACGACCATCACGACCACGACCATCACCACAACGACAACATGTACGGCCTGTTTCTGCACGTGCTGGCGGACACACTCGGCTCGGTCGGCGTGATTGTGTCGACGATCCTCATCAAGTGGTTCGGCTGGTACGGCTTTGACCCGATCGCGTCGATGTTCATTGCCGCGCTGGTGTTCATGTCGGCTCTTCCGCTGGTCAAGTCGTCGGCAAAACAGCTGCTGCTGGCGCTGAACTCAAAGCAGGAATACGACATCCGAGACCTGCTCAGTGACATCAGCGTCATTGACGGAGTCGTCGGGTACCGCGTGCCGAGGTTCTGGGACCAGGGGGAACAGAACCGCATCACGGGGGTCATCCACGTGCAGTACCAGGCGGGGGAAAACAGCACAATCATCAAGAAACGGGTGGAGACGCGGTTCCATCAGAGGGGCCTGACGAACGTGTTTGTGCAGGTGGAGCCCGAGGGGGCGGAGTGCTGGTGTAGTAAGTCAAACTACAAGCCTTGAGAAGAGGGAGAAGAGGATACAGGATGCAGAAGGGCCGGGGGTTGCTGGACCGCGGGGTGCTGTAAGGGAAGACTGAGAGGGCAGACTGGGTGGCTCTTCATATGGTTATCTGTGCATACTAGAGATGTGTAACGGGGCACCTTGGGCCTTCTGCATGAGTAATACAAATTCCCTTTCCCTATTTCAGCCTCGCAATTTACTCCACCAGCCACACTGAGGTACTCGTCATTGACAGAGAAGGAACCTCGCGGAAAACCTTTTTGCCGAAAGGTTCCTCCTTGACACCAAAAGGGTCTTCCTTCTCGCCGGAAGATTCTTCCTCCTCACTACTGGCATACTTGCTATATATTGAGGAGGGAATCCAGTTCAGATAATGCAACGGAAATCTCCCACGTACAGAATGCCAGGCTTCGTCCAGGTATAAAATGCCAGCTTCCTCCAAATAGAACAAATTGCTATGCAAAGGAGTACTACAGTAAATGCTTCCATCATAAGAGTGTGAAGCGTTCGTTTCGGCTAATCGTCTCAATCTACAGCAATCACACAAAAACAAAACATCCACCTATGCTGCTAGAAACCCGCCGTCTATGGCATAGACGGACCCCGTAGTGAAACTGCTGGCGGGCGACAGCAGAAACGCCACCGTCTGCGCCACTTCCTCCACAGACGCCATGCGCTTCATTGGATGCTGAGACGCCATCCACTGCTGTGTCTCCTCCGGCAGAGCGCGGATCGATTCCGTCGCCACATACGCCGGCGCCACCGCGTTTACCCGCACCCCGCGTTCAGCATACTCCAGCGCCACACTCTGTGTGATGCCTATAATTGCATGTTTAGACGCCGTGTAGGGAGCAATACCCGCAATTCCTACCAGCCCGTTTACCGCCGACAGATTCACCACACTGCCGCCTTCTCCCTCCTCCAGAAGCGGCACCATGTGCTTCAGCATATAGAAGGTGCCGTTGATGTTTGTGTCGATCACCTGCTGCCAGTCCTCGACTTGGTAGTCCGCAATGCCGACATTGTGTGGTCCTGTCACTCCAGCGTTGTTGACCAGAAAGTGCAGTTTGCCGTGTTGTTTCCGGATGTCTTCCGCCAGCTGCCGTGCCGCCTTTGGATCCCGCACATCGGCGACTTTTCCAAATACGGCTTTTCCCGACGGGTCTATGCTGAGTGCCGCGGCCTGGACCTCTTCAGCGTGTCTGGCAGTTATGATAACCGTAGCCCCGTTGCGGAAAAGCTCTTTGGCGATTCCGAGTCCCACGCCTTTGGACGCTCCAGTGACCAGGGCAAGTTTGCCTTCAAATGGAGAGGTCATTGCGGGAAAAAAGAGGGATTATGTGAGAGTGTTGATTGGACCAGATTGAGATAGAAAGAAGGAAGGGACTGAGAGGGTTCAAATAGTTTCTCAATTGATTTTCAAGGGGTATATGGCGAGATGAGATGTCTGACTGGTGTGGGTGATGGCGGTATAAAAAGGAGAAGAGCGCATCAGCTGCTGCCGACTACTAAGCGGCGCATGCCTAATCTTATGAAGAGATTTAGGAAGAAGTATTTCAGGAGAAGTTTCAGGTAAAGACCCTTTGGATTTAATGTGGATAGTAGAGACGCTATGGGATGTTAGGAGAAAAGGGGGATGACATGACATCTCATGATTCTTGCTCTTGGCTGTGGAAATGAGTGCAAAGTTGCGCGGCAAAATGTCTAGAAGGACTGAGAAAACAAAACCCCATGGACATAAATCATTAGATATCATGGTGGTTGTAGGTCTGTTTGCAAATTCGGCCAGCAGATTTGCTTGTAAATCCCCGAGTTTTGCGGGGTAGATGACTGTATGCGGTTATATGCGTGTATATGTATTTGCTGCATGTCCATGCATATCTCTGCATAAAACTCCGCTGCACGTTCCTGCACCTTCCTTAACGCATTTGTGAGATATTTCAAAGTTGTCTGCCGATCCCTTGATCTTATCACTGGTTCAATTCTCTCCTTTCTCTGTTTTAGGATATCGCCCAGAAGCTGTCAGCCTCATTTCCACACAGAGACATATTCATGACCAGCCTACGGATTCTGAGCTCTACATAGGCTTCTCGCTTCCTACATGTGGCATGCGTACTGCCGCATCATGCATGTGTCGCTGTCTGATGGAATGATGCTGTTAATACGGGTTAAGACCCCTTTGATCTTCTACCACCCCTTACCCCTGCCAAATAACTTCCTCAGTAGAAAGTCTTTCTGATGTCTGACCAGCAACACATATCAACTGCTTACAGCCACATTATTGTACCACCGAAAATCAAGCAAACAGCCCCACCAGCCTATGACCTTTTCACTCCCTCATGCATGTTCATGCACTCCCCTGCATCTACCCCTCGCTGCCGTGACAACCAATCCCGACAAACTTGAGTCCCGCCTCATGCGTCATACCTGCATCCGAGGTGCAGCAGCCTCCCTCGGCACATCCGCCGTCCTCCTTCCGCCTTCTTCCGTGCTCCTACAACCAACTCAAAGGAAAGGTATTATTATTAATGATCAAATCACGCAAAAACAAACACTACTCGAAAAGACTCAGGGCCCTCTCATCTAGACCTTCTCAGTGGCAACCTCCTCACTAGGAGGAGTCACTGTCCGCTCGTTCTCCCTGGCCGTAATGTGCGGGCCAAAGTCCAGCGTGCCGTCCTCCGTCTGGTACGTGAACTCGCCAATCTCCACCATATCCGTGCCGAGAGCCTCGGCCTCTTCCGGAAGCCGCAGCTTGAGCCCCGGGATGCGGTCCATCGCCAGCAGGATAATGCACGACACCACAAACGACCAGGCCATGACGGAAGTAGCCGCAGCCAGCTGCAGGCCGAGCTGCCGGTAGTGGTGGTTCATCCATCCGCCCTTGATTTCTGTGGCGCCGTCGAGTGCGGCTATGTAATCAGCCGCAAACAAACCCGTCAGCACACATCCCACAAACCCACCAACGCCGTGGATGGCAAACACGTCCATACCGTCGTCGATGCGGAGCAGGTTTTTCAGGTCAACGGCATAGTTGCATGCCAAGGCCGACAGCACGCCGATCGGCACGGCAGTGTACACAGGCACAAAGCCGGCCGCGGGGGTGATGCCGACCAGACCGGCTACCGCCCCCGTGCACATGCCGATGGTGGTCCATTTGTGGCCGGAGCGGAAGTAGTCCACATACATCCACGTCAGCGCGCCACAAGCGGCTGCCAAATTTGTGTTCACGTTGGCATAGTAAGCGCGGATTGTGGCATTACCCGCCGACCCGCCATTAAACCCAAACCAGCCAAACCACAAAAACACAGTGCCAAACACCACAGACGTGACAGAGTGCGGGCGGTACTTCGGAACCTTCTTCCCCGCCGCGGGGTCCTTCCGCTTGCCCGCCACAAGCGCATACGCAAGCGCGCCGGCTCCCGACGCCATGTGCACGGGACCGCCGCCGGCAAAGTCCAGCGCGCCAAGTGTCGCCAGCCATCCGTTGCCATTCCACGTCCAGCAGGCTATGGGACAGTACACAATCGTCATCCACACAAACAAATACACCATCATCGGCCCGAGACGGACCCGCTCACAAGCACCCCCGAGCATCAGCATGCCGGTGACACAAGCAAACATGCCCTGGTAGAAGGCAAACAAAATGTCCGGGACAGCGCCGGCGGGGGCACCCAGCACGTTCATCAGACAAAAGTTGTCCAGCGTGCCGATAAAGTTGTGGGCATTGTGGGCAAAAGTGAGGGAATAACCCCAGAAAAACCACTGGAAGGACACCAAAGAGGCAGCCATAATGGACGCCCAGAGGAGGGATAAAGCATGCCGCTTGCGGGCCATGCCGGAGTACAGCAGGCCGACACCGGGGATCATGATCCAGACCAGGACGGCGGATATGCCCATGTAGGCCATGTTGGCCAGGTCATAGCGGGCATTGAGGTCGGCAGTGAGGGAGTCGCCGCCGGTGCCGGAGTCGTACAATCCAGGGGGGAGGGTTTCTTCGCTCATTGTGGAGGTGTGTTGAGACGACCGAAGGACGGAGAGCAGGAGGAGAGGGAGAGCGGGAAGAGAGAAAATAGACGGAAGAGAGGAGGGAATGGAATATGTTAGGGAAGTTAGAAGGCGGCAGGCGGCATTGGGGGTTTATATAGCAGCAGAGGGACACGCAGCAGGAGCGATTAGACTTTGGAGCCCTGGCAATTCAGTTATCGATGCACGGACGTTGGAGTTGGGGGATTTTGGCTGGGGGAGGTTGGTCTGTGCGGCAGGCGGAGGAGCAATGCTGTGGGAGTTAAGGTTATCAGGACGGGAATAGGGTTAGAGTTGGTGTC
Source organism: Sporopachydermia cereana (assembly GCA_030561065.1). Lineage (NCBI taxonomy): Eukaryota > Fungi > Ascomycota > Sporopachydermiomycetes > Sporopachydermiales > Sporopachydermiaceae > Sporopachydermia > Sporopachydermia cereana. The sequence goes on along the minus strand of JAKTWI010000280.1, from coordinate 24,176 downwards.
CGGATTGGGAAATACATGAACTCTAACTGGGTCAGTGCAGGAGCCGGGGGTGTCTGGAGATGGGAGATGGAGCAGTAGCGATGGATGATGTGGGAGGCCAATAGGCGGTCAATTAAGGATGGAAAGGTTGTTGATGGTTTGGGCTTTGGGGTTATTATAGAGACTGGACTGTGTGACGCTTCAATTGCATGCAATTGCTACTCTCCCATCTCCGGAAAGTACTAACTGCAAATATCAGCAGTGAGTTAGCAAACCGGGACCTGCAGTGGGTTATAGTTCCGATAAGGATGCAATTAAGTTTCTGATGCTGTTACTATCACCGGGTTTCTGGAACAGGCAGGTCTGTTTCCGAGGAGGACGGAGGTAGTTGGTTGGTCGCCAGGAGGCGCGGTCCCTGGCTCATATTGCTGCGTTCCTGTACTACGAGTCCTACAGGCCGGGAGATCCCCTCTTCTAGAAGAAACGCCAGCAGTATTTTCGCTACTCGGCTCACCCTGCAGTTCACCTCAATTGCCTACAGCATTGTTTACTCTTCCGCTTCCGGCTCTGCCATTCTGACTGGCAGGGAAGGTCAAATACATAGACGGCCTGCTAAGCGTTTTTAGTTGCAAACCTTATTCTGCAAGGTTTACGTGTCCCTGTCCCAAACGGGCTAGTGGGTTTTAGCCAACCGCTATCTCCCACTCAAGAAAGCTTGTTGGCCAACTCTAATCCAGGACAATCAGGATAAGCTCCCTGCAGTCGAATAAGTCAGGAGATGAGTAAGGGTTTTCGACCGTTTTAGAGGTTGAGAAGATAGCCAAGTTTCCAACGGTTTTACAGAGTTTTCAGACTTTCCAGGCTTCGATGGCTCCGGTGGCTCCTCAGGCTGACCGGCTGCAGGAAGAACAGCTTGTCATTTGCCTCGTATCGAGAGGTTTGGCCACCCGTGGACTCTTCTGGATAGACCAGAAACGGTCTCATGCCATTATTTACGGCCAAGATCACAGGATGATTACACAGGCTATACAAAGTTTGGCTAGCAGAAGGGAAACGTGAAGATAACAAAAGTGACTGGCTGGCTAAAGGATGGCTCATCAGTTCCCCTCATCAAAGGAGAGAAGAGTAGGGAGCTTTTTAGCAGCTTGGCTGGTCCCTTCAGGGATCTGCTTGAAATATCTTCTGGAGAATCTTCAGGAAAGGCTCTTAGGGCAGGAATGACATATCATGCCAAGAGGCACTGTGATTGGGTGTTGAGTCATGTCTGTAGGGATGCTATTGGAGTGACCTCGTTTATCTCACTATTCAGCAGCTGTTGTCAGGCTTCCCAGTTGGAGATTTCACATACAGAATGTTCACGTCTCCTTCCTTGAATACCCTCTGTTGTTTCCACTTCTTATTATGGCATGATATTTGCTCAATGGTGTGCCTATAACAAAGCCAATTGATAGCATACCCAATCCCCATTGTTTGCCCTCGATTCTACTACTACTAGCTGTCGATTCTGCAGGGGGTCATCTGGCATCGACTCTCCTAACACCTTTCGGGTCTTGTTTCTCTTGGCACAGTTACTCTATCGCCAGCATATCTGCTCATCTCAAGCAGCAGCTACTTTAGACCAGAGTGGGGATTTTCTTGCAATGTCCGTTTCCATGCGGCTGCTGTTCCACCGTTTATCCATCTCCTAATGCAGTCAAGCACTTTTTGAAGGGTTTCGCAGTATGTTCTTTGTCGATCGACTGACATTTTGTCGTTTAGTATGCACAGAGCGCCAGCCCAATCAAACAACCGTTTCCGGCTCGTTTCTCGTTTCCTTGCTGATATCCTTTAGAGTCCTGAAATGTTGCTGATTACCATATCGAGGTGATTGCCGGGATTGAGTTCTGATTGTATTAGGGTTCAAGGTAAGGTTATCCTGAACTCTAATGTTATTTTGCCGGCCGTTGAAACTTTAATTGGAGAGGAGTTCCAAGGCATGTCGCGCAATGATAACAGCATCAGGGCGATCAGAGAACCCTGTGATTACTCATGATTACTGCCAGTTTCAGAAAATAAAATTAGCTCAAAAGCGCGTTCGTACGTCTCAGTTGCTTCAGAGAGATCTGCCAATCTCATAATATCCGTAAAGCACTGGACGCTACTGTCTGTATCCCAGAAATATTCTCCTTCTCTCATTCTGAACTCAACTCATACCGAATCCTTTAACAATTGTGCCTGGCTTCTTCGACTCCCTTCTCTCCAATGAACTGCCCAGCCTCTCTTCTATCTACAGTTCCTCCATCTGCTGGACGCTCCCTCCCTGCAGAAACGTCGTTCGGAGATATGAACTTTCGGCCTTTGCTGCAGAAGAAAATGCTTCCAGAACAGAGGTGTAACTGCAATTGGGCTTTTGCCTTTTGTCTGGCAGCTCGGTGAAGAAGTTTTAGTATGAGTGGGACAACGGTTAAGCTCCGAGAGTTGCACTCAGTTGCAGAGGTAGAGAACTCAATTCCGAGTACTTACTGAGTAAAAATGCCGGGCCAGGAACAATCGGAGTTACAAAGCCGGCAGGCGGAACAGGAAAAGAAATGGGATTTGAGTGAAATACGGAAATAATAATCAAGGCTATTGTAGCTGTTCGATGGTCCTTTGGGCTGCGTTTGTGGTTCCGTCGAGGCCGGCCGAGCCTTCCGCGCCAGCTTTGCTTCCATTCTATCCGCTCCTGTCCGTTCCGTGGGAAGGACCCAAAGTCTCCACGCCTACCCCGGAGATGAACGACTCCTCCCGATGCGACTTTTGCTGTTCAGTGCGGTCTTGAAGGTGAGTGTCTGCTCTCTGCGCTCAGATTGTGACCGCTTGTGGAGAGACGTCCTTTGTATCACCGATCGTGAGTGAATGATCCTTACCAGTAGAAAAGGGTGGAGTGTTTTCCGTATGGCTGTTCCTTCTTGTAGAGTCGTTGTTTGCAGCAATAGCTTTTAGGCCGTCTTTGAATTGTAGTAGCTCCCATCTACTGTGCCCCGAGCACTTCCACACTTCCGGAAAAACGTCATTATGGTATTTTTATCACTCCGAGATGAGCATCGGTCCCTTCCTGCACTGACATGCGTCTTACCCAAGCATCCTGCAGAAGGGTACAGAAAGTGTTCCACAAAGTGAAGTGCATGACATTGCATGTCGGTGCATGTCGGTGCTTCCCCTAGCAGCTCAGGAATCTCACATCCATTCCAGAGTTCAATTGAGCACACTCCATTCCTAACCTCAAAAAAACAAGTTAGAAGACTCAAAGGACCCTTTGCTTGAAGAGGAGTTTCCCTTCAAAGGCTCCCTCTCAAGCATTTCATCTCTTGTGAGATTTCAACAGAGTATACAGCGGCATGTAGCCATATGCATACCTGTCATGTGAAGTTCACTACAGTATGGAGGGGTAAACCTGTAAATACAAGTACCAATCATATAATGTATACTATGAATATTGTAGTTAAATATGCAATAGAAGAGTTTATGTAACAAAGGTGACAGTGTCCTGTATTCATGAGAGAATAGTGGTTCGTGCAACCATGAATCTTATGAGAGAGGTTTCTCGCCTTTCACGTGCCCTGCGTCTCCTCCCGTTTTTCTTTAATCACATAATCCAAAATAATTATCTCTGCTTCTCCATGCATCCCAACCCAAGTGTACGCCAACCTGCATACACACGCATATGACTGCATCCCCCCGCAGCCAAGCCCATTCACCTGACCATCACATAAACAATCGAAACCACATCAAATTCATAAAAGAGCTGAACAGTCATACCACTAAGGTCCAAGATATACTCAAATACTCTTCCTTATTCTGCAATCTGCCCTTCCCCTCAACCCCCTTTCCCCCGAACCCCAGTAAGATACTCGGATCTGCTCCTGTCTTTTTCAAGCCTACCATGCAAAGGCCCAATCTATCTACATATGCATGAAAATCTGACATTGCAACCCTCTCAGCGTCTCTGATCAACGCTAAAAACCACTAAAGTGCCCTGAGCAACGCATTGCAACCAATAGATCACCCGTGCTGCCCCTTCTTTTACCCCACTTACCCCGCCCCCTCCCCACCAACTGCATGGAACTACCCCGCCCCCGCAGCTGCCAACCTCGGGGCCTTCTGCCGACGCGGCACTCACTGCAATGAGGCTCAAACGCATCTTCTGGCCCGACGACCGGCCCGCCAAGTGGCCCGCGGGCCGCCCGCCCTGCGGCGTCGCCATCGGATGGCAAAACAGCCCGCACGACATCGTCGTAGTGGACGTGGTGACCTGTGCCGCCGCGGACCTGCCGGCACTGCTGGCAGCGGACTTGGAAACGCTGGACGGCGGCCAGCGGGCCCGCGATATTTTGGCGCTGGAGCCGCCCCGCTCGGCCCACCCGCCGGACTCCGCCCGCGCCCGGCAGCCGGCTGAAACGGAATCGCCGTCGGAACTCGACCCGCCGTCCCGCGGCTTCCCGCGTTTTGCCGCCCTGGCCGCCGTCGCCCTGACTTCGGAAGCCGCCGCCGAGGCTGCCGCCGTACTTTCCACAGCATTGGCATCGGAATCGAAATCGGAATCGAAATCGGAATCGGCATCGGCATCGGCATTGGAATCGGCATTGGAATCGGCATCGGCATCGGCATTGGAATCGGCATCGGCATCCGCCCCTACACCCGCATCGGCATCCGCCCCTACACCCGCATCGGCATCCGCCCCTACACCCGCATCGGCATCCGCCCCTACACCCGCATCGGCATCCGCCCCTACACCCGCATCGGCATCCACCCCCACCCCCGCCCCACTGCTGCTGCTGACCCGCCGGCTGCCGCAGCCGCTCGGAAGCCACCTCGCCGACCTGCAAATAGTGCTCTACACGCCGCCCAACGCGCGGTACCTCCAGCACTTCAGCATCCGGCCCATCAACCTGCGGCTGGCCACTCCCGAGCCGCGGCGGGACGCGGCACTCGCCCGCCGACTGCACCTGCAGGCCTTCCCGCGCCGCCCGGCGCCGGAAGAACTGACACTCGGATGGTGCGTGCACGAGGTGAATCTGTGCCAGCCGACGCGGAAGATCGTGGCGGCACTGAACTCGGAACTGCGGGCCCGCAGCCCCGCACGACCCCGCAGTCGGCTGGAACCGCTACGGCGGTGGGTGCGGCACGTGCAGGCGCTTGCCGCACCCGTCTCCACATACACACTGATAGTCGTGCTGCTGGCGAGCCGGAAGGCGGCGGATGTAGTGCTGGCGCTGCTGGAGTGGACGCCGCAACTGGCGGCCGGGAGGGAGCGCGGCTGGCTGCCGCTGAAGCAGCTGTCGGCCACAGCCCTGCAGATCGACCTGCGGCTGCACCAGCTGTGCTACTGGCCTATCGGGTACCTCAACACCTCGCGGGGGCTGTTTGCCGCCCAGGACGCGCGGCACGACCTGCGGGCGGCCGGCCGTCCCGAGACGTCCTACCGGCGCACGTTCCCGGAGTACATTATGCTGTACAACACGCTGTGGCTGGTGGTCAATGACCTGATTCTGGGTCTGGCGCTGTGCACATATGTGACGGAGTCGATGAAGTATCGGGAGGAGCAGATCGTGCGGCACATCAGCTGGTTTATCGACAGTGTGCTGTTTGACTGGCTGCGGCGGCTGACAGTGTGGCTGATGGACTGGCCTGCAGGACTGAAACTCAATAACGAACTGGCGTCCTTCTTTGGAGAGCTGTTTCTGTGGGTGCTGGAGTTCTGGAAAGGGTGTATCGATGTGGGGTTTAAACCCGTCATTCCGACGGCGATCCGGGTTGTGGCGCTGGTGGCGATGTGCGGCGGATGCACTCTGGCTCTGTCCATCATATCGGACATGGTGTCTATCCTGACGCTGCATATATACAGTTACTATGTGGCCGGGGCCCGGCTGTACCACTGGCAGCTGGCAGTGCTCACGTCGCTGTTCCACATGTTCCGGGGCAAGCGGAACAATGTGCTGCGGAAGCGGATTGACTCCTGCAACTATGGTTTGGACCAGATTCTGTTGGGCACGCTTTTTTTCACCCTGCTGCTCTTCCTGCTGCCTACGGTGATGACGTTCTATCTTACGTTTGCCGTCACGCGCTGCGGCGTGATGCTGGCCAATGCCGTGCTGGAGACGTGTCTGGCGTGTCTCAACTACTTCCCGCTTTTCGTTGTGCTGCTGCGGGTGAAGGATCCGCATCGGGTGCCTGGCGGCATCAAATTCGATGTGGTGGGTGCCGAAAAGGGTACCGACGGCACCAACGGCACCGACGGCCCCGTCTATCTCAAACTGCGGAACATCCCTCTGTCCTACAGCTACATTTTCCAGTCCTACTTCCAGCTGGCGCGGCGGCTGCGGGAGCACTACCTTTCGGCGTCGGCGCTGGGCAAACTGGGCACCGGGGTGCTGATCCGCATCCCTCGGCGGAACTTTTACGGGTTTCTCTACTCCATGCTGCCGCAGCAGCCTGTGCCGTACGCCGAGCTACGGACTCGGCTGGAGAGTCTGCGCCGCCCGCCCGGGGAGACGGCTGCCACGGACAGTGTCCGAGACGTCTATACACAACTATAGCATCCTTTTAGCAAGCTCCAAGCAAACATCTCTGTATAGTAGCAATCGAGTTTCAGCAATGAAATATATACAAAAGACCGCAGCAAGCCTCGATCGATAACCCGGCAGAGGCATGAAGCCACTGGCAACCGCACTTTCCCATAATTGTCCCCCCTCACGCAAACTTTTCTCATTTCTTCTTTCCCTGCGACTTCTCCTTCTTTTTGGGCGGAGCGCCCTTGCCTCTGATACGACGACTGTATAAACTGTTAGTACGGCACAGCTCTTTTGCGACCTTCCCACTGATTCGTATACAGCACAGCAACCCAGCAATTCAGTAAACACATACGATCTGTTGATATCGTCCTTGTACTTCTGTCGGATATCTATCAGCTGCAGCTGCGGGAACGCCTTGCGGATTGTAGAGAAGCGCGGGAAGTTCAACGGGCCATAGTACGCGGACACCACAGGACCAATCAGCGGCTTCCGCAGGTAGCGGAAACCGTTTCTCTCGCCTGTGGGGTTGAAGTTTTCATTGAAGATCTCGGCACTTTTCTTGTATACCTGCAGCAGCCGCTGTTTCGACGGCGTTTTTATTAGGGAGGACATTGTGGATCCGCCAGAGCGTTTTGAGTAGCAGGCTATGCCGTTAGCTGCGCATAACCTCAATGGATCTTTCTTGCTGCAATCTGACAACCTTCTGACTGGTCTCTGCCGCGAATAGGAACCCGCAAAGTATCACCAACTAACGTTTCCTATCGCCTTTTCCCTGCCTTTTGTTGATGTTTTCGTTTGATACAAAAGCCGTTTGCTCATGTTGGGAACCGCTGGGCCAGTTACCCGGAGAGGGGGGTGGTCGGGAGATTGGGGAGAAAAGAATGGATACAGGAAATGAGCAGGAGGAGTGAGTGTGATGAGAGTGTTTGAATGATGGTGTGAGTGGGAAATAATTTGTTGCAGATGTAAAGGTGAATACGGAGAGAAAATTGAGTGAAGGGCGATTGTGGCTGTTCTGATTTATGTAGATAGCGAGGTGGATCATGTCTCGAGACATAACGGAAACTATACTGTGAAAACCGGAGACAATGTGATTATGGAGATGATAGGAAGCTGCGAACGGAGACGTGAGGTATAAGGCTGGCAGCCAGAGAGTGAAAACGATCATGAATAACATCAAAGGATTGATAGAATAGCTAGGGATAGGGGAGGCTTACAGGATACTCCTATATATATATGTGCTCATACAGTATTGAATATTTTGTATTATTCGTGTAGATTCTTCCTACACTACTTACCAGGTCTCCTCCGTGGGGGCAGCAGTGGCGGCAGCAGCTTCAGCAGTCCAGTCAGCAGCAGCAGGCTGTTCGGCCCATTCCTCGGTAGCAGCAGGCTGCTCGGCCCACTCACTGACGGGAGCCTCCTCCTCCTTGACCTCCTCCTCTTCCGCGGGCTGTTCAGCCTCGGGGTCTCTGTAGAAGTACAAATCGGGCATAACGTCCCACTCGACGGTTCTGTCGGGCAAGTCTCCTCTCAATCTCAGGACTTCTCTAGCCAACAGCCACCAGATCAAACCAACAGAGTGCTTACCCTTGTTGTTGCAAGGGATGGCAACATCAACGTATTCAGAGGGAGAGTCGCAGTCAGTCAAGGCAATGACGGGGATGTTGACGTAAGAAGACTCCTTGATGGCCTGGGCATCGGTTCTGGGGTCAGTGACGATAATCAGACGGGGCTCCTTGAAAGAACGGGTGATGTAATTGGTGAAAGAGCCAGGGGTGAAACGACCGGCAATGGCAGTGGCACCGGTGTGGGAAGCAAACTTCAGAGCAGCACGCTGGCCGTAGACTCTGGAAGAAATGGCAACAATGTCAGAAGGCTCAGGCACAGCAGCAATGATTCTGGCAGCCAAAACAATCTTCTCCCAGGTCTTGCCAATGTTGATCACGTTGACACCATCGGGACGGGTCTTGAAAACATAGGGCTCGTTGTGGACCTGGCAGTTCTTGGCACCAAGGTGAACGTTGGCAGCCAGCAGAAGCTTGGCGTCCTCAGCAGTGAGGTCAAAGGTAGCAGGAAGATCAGCCATCTTGTATCTACTCAGTAGTTAGTAACACGCCTAAATGTGCCTTAAGGCTTCATGCTCAAATGTAAAGGGAGGCAGGATGTTGTTCTGAGGGCATCTTTGCCGTTCGCCGATAAGATGCATAAAGGACTAGATCGGTTCAAGGCTCCTTTTGTCGTTACTGTCGTTCAAAATCTCAGCCGCTTTTGTTGAGAAAAATTTCCGAACCCTACTCTGTGTCATTCTTTTTATGAGCAGCACATTTTCGAAGAGTTCCTCCCCCCCTGATTACTCTGCTGATGAAACCTCCCTCGCTGGTGAATTTGCTGCATGGCATGCTGTCCCCAACTCCGTCCTTCTCTCCGTACTCTGCGTTGAACATCCCTCCAAACATCCCATCATTCAGCACGCTCTTTCAACATACATGAATCTGATTGGTATTACTAGTTCTCAATCCGATACTTTTATTGAGAAACCCTCTGACACTCTGTAGATCTCCTCAGCTCCACTGCCTGGAAAAAAGAACCCAGCTATCAAAATACTCAGCAGAGAAGGTTAACCTGTGAAGCTACTCCGGCTGCCTCTCCCGCATGAGTCCAACGTGAGGTGAGTATTGGAAATTGTTTGTGCGTGGGTCGCAGTGGGTTGCGTGGGTATTTTCCGCTTCTCTGCCGGCCCCGCCAGAGTTGCTGCTGCGCCCAATCGGGAAAACCGTCTGTTGTGTGCGGGCGGGCACTGGAGGGCGCCTCGGGGGCGGAGAATTACCATTGTAGGGAAAACCTCTGCGGCCCAAATATACGCTGGTAAGCATTTGACAGACCGACTGTGTGACTGCTTTAAGCTTTTGTAGGGCTTATATATCACGTGATAGTCACGTTGATTAGTCGTGGTTATGTCAACTACATGTACGCCACAGTCATGCATTATTCGCTAACATGCATTATCTATTTCATCTCATCATCAGTGTACGCAAGCAGGAGGTCATCTCATCCTAAACAAACCTCTGTTTATTTGCTAATATTCTCAATGAAACCTCCTAAAAAATTCACCTGAAGCTCGTCTTTACTCTCAAATACTGAAGACTCTATTACCCAAATTACATCTCTTTTCTTGCTGCTTGAATCACAGTATTCTCACTGTATCCCCGGGTCTCCTCTCGCCATCGCTCAGTGTACGTATAACTTTTTTGCGTGCGGCCTCCGGAATTCTCTCGGTCAAATACCGCCTTTCATTCTACGGCTTAAGAGGTCAAAGATGTCATAGAAAAGCTATCACAGCTTAACAGATTATGACATTGTTGATATCTAATAATCTTTTATAAATTGCTTCTTAACCCTTCCATCACGTCCCTGATTTCCTTCCTTTCCTCTCCTCTCACTTCCTCACATCCCGTCTCTCGCCCTCCCCCCGCTCTTATCCTTCGGTACACCACTTCTTTCCGTACACTTTGCTATCTCTTCGGCCCCTTTTCTGATTTTTCTATCCGATTCCCATCGGTTTCCTCTCGGCTTTTGTCGGCGTTCAGACGTTTTGACGGCACATCTGAGGGGTTCAATTTATAGTAAACAAAACCACTGCATTGCCGGCAGCAACACATAACAGTGCTACTTCCGCGAAACCTGTAATGCTTGCTGTTATTGCTTGCTGTTATTACTCGCCGCGCTCAGACCTGACTTTCCCTTCCAGCGAGATCTGCTGAACGGATCAAACCGTTGCAACAGCAAAAGGACTGCGAAAGATAGCAAAATACGGGATAGTTCTATGTTAGATGCTTTTGGAAAACGGTAGGAGGTCTTTGTGGTCCCGATAAAACACTCCGACTCATCTCGGCTGAACTTTGTGGTGTTTTGGCCTCAAGCGACAAACTGATCTTTAAAGCGCCACAATCAAATCACAACAACCCCGAATCGGTCAGTTGCCCCGCTTCTCTACCGCGCGCGGGCCTTTTTGTGACATTAACGAATACCCCCCACTCGCGACATTGACGCCACAAATTGCTTATAGCGGGCCTCCGCCCGCCGCATCAGACCCCGCCGCGGCATCCGACTACCCCTCTTACCCCGCCTACCCCGCCTACCCCGCCTACCCCTCCCCCGCACCCACCATCTACCCCGCCGCCAACATGAATTCGCCCTTCTCGGTCATCATGCGGTACCTCAAAGACGTGTTCCGGCTGGAGATCGCCCCGCATCCGTCGCCCGAGGCCGCCCGCCTCCGCCGCCAGGTGACGATGCGCTTCGGCTATTTGGCGCTGGCGCTGCCGTTTGCCGTGCTGCTGTTTGTGCCGCTGTGGCTGCTGCTGCTGCGCCACACCTATGCCGCCGCAAAACCACCCCGCGCCTCCGCCCGCGCCCCCGACTGGCGGCCCGCGGCCCGTTTGTGCCGCTCCGGGTTCCGTTCCGCGGCCCGCTTTGCCGCCCGCCACCAAACGCCGCTCATCCTGCTGTTTTGTGTCACGTTCAACTTCTACCTATGCTGGGCCGACAACCACGGCGATTTCCTGTTTGTGGCCAAACGGCTGGGCCGCGTCTCCGTCTCGCTGCTGCCGGCGCTGTTTTTCCTCACGCTGAAGCCATCGCCGCTGCCGCTGACGCTGTATCTGTGGCTGCTGCCCGTCCACAAATGGCTGGCCCGCGTGGTGGTGCTGGAGGCGCTGGCCCACACCGGCATGTATCTGTACTACTTCGCCACCCTCGGCACGCTTGCCAAATTAGGCAAGTGGGCTAACGTTGCCGGGGTAGTTGCCGTCGTCTTGTTTGCCGCCATCGCCGTCTCCTCCCTCCCCGCCGCCCGCCGCGCATCCTACCGCGTTTTCTACTACGTGCACGTGAGCGCCACGTGGCTGTCGCTGGCGTGTCTGGCGCTGCACGCGCGGCCCGGCGCGGGGGTGCCGCTCGGCATTGCGGCGGCTATTCTGGTGGCGCAGCTCGCGTACCGCTTTTGCCACACGCGGCGCGTCCGCGTCTCGGTACATCCGGTGACAGACGCGCTGGCCATCGTGTCCCTCCCCCGCTCGGCGCTACCCCGCTATTTCGACCCCGCATCCCACATCCGCATTGCCCACCCGAGCCGCGGCAAGCTGCTGGCGTCCGTAAACCTGTCGCATCCGTACACTGTCGCCAGTCTGGCGGCGGAGCGGGACGAGGTGCGGCTGATTGTCCGCCGCAGCCACTTCCAGCTGCGGGGTAATGCCGAGTATTACGTGTTCGGCCCGCTGAGTTCCCAGCTGACGGCTTTTTTCCTCGGCCCGCGGGTCGGGCGGGGTTTTTTCGGGTATGCGAATTTGGTGGCGCGCGGAGGCCGCGGGCCGGCGGTACGGAAGGTGCTGCTTGTTTGTGGCGGCTCGGCGGTTTCGTTTGCGGTGCCGCTGGTGCGGCTGTTTGAGTACCATGGCATTGCGTACAAGCTGGTGTGGACGGTAAGGGATATTCGGGAGGCGCGGGTGCTGCGATATTTCGGCATTTCCGAGAACGTGGAGCTGTATGTGACGGGCGGGGTAGGCGGGGTAAGCGGGGGCGGGGTCAGAGCGGGGTCGGCGGGGTCAAAGGCGGGGTCGGCAGTGTTGGACCGAGCCGCCTCCGTGTCCCCCGGCCCGGCTTTCTCCGCTTCCGTATATGCCGCCTCCGCCGCTTCCGCTGCTTCCGTCGGCTCGGCATCCGCCTCGGCATCCGCCGCGTCCTCCGCTTCCGCGTCCTCCGCCTCCGGCACCCCCGCGCCGAGCCCCGAAACCGTCCCGCTGCTCCCCGCACTCCGCATGCCGGTGCAGCTGATGGGCTACACATCCGACAAGCCGTTCTTCCCGCCGGCTGCCCCGCCTACCCCGCACGCCGAGCCGGCGTTCCCCATAGAAGACGAAATGAATTTGGACGTACAAATAGACATGACGTGCCAAATGGACCGAGCGGTTTCTGCGGGGCAAGCGGGGCAGGCGGGGCAAGCGGGGCAAGCGGGGCAGGACGCGTTTGTGCCGCCAGGGGTTAAAGTTTTCTACTCCCGCCCCGTTTTGGGCTGCCGGCTGTACGACTGGTTCCACAATTTCGGCTGCTGCCAAAACCAGCCCGAGGGCGGGCAGTGCTGCCGTGCCTCGGCAGGCGGGACGGATTCGGAATGCGGGGGCCAGCGGGCCGCGCAGGCCGCGGAAGCCGCCGGCGG
>JAKTWI010000280.1:0-10736 GCA_030561065.1 Sporopachydermia cereana | reverse complement strand
TCGTTCCGAGTATGTTTCGAGTCGGGTTAATACGGAGCAAAGGGCGGAAGGAAATAGTCGGGACGGAGAAACACATCGGAACGGGTCGGAACAGGTCGCAACGGGTAGTAAAGGGTCGGAACGGTCGGAACGGGTCGGAAACCGTTTTGGGAGTAAGGATTGCTTGGTTTTCAGATGTAATGTGTGTGACAGGGGGAGACGGGCTGTTGGTTTGAGCGTCCCACTCTACTCGGACTCACCCCTCACTAGACGGGCTTACCCCTCTTCACCCCTCCTGACCCCTCACTATCCCACTTTACCCCTCCTTGCCCCGCCTTGCCCCACTTTACCCCACCTTACGCCTCTTCACCCACCAGATACTTCAACTCCCCACCGACCCCACCTTACCCCACCTTACCCCTCCCCCACCTCCCCCACCTTACCCCACCTACCCCACCTACCCCACCTTACCCCTCCCTACCCCACCTTCACCTCCACCAGCCCCTTCTTCTTCTTATTCATCCGCTTCCGCGCCTTGCGGCTCAGCCGCGGCCGCAGCTCCGCCGCATCCACCTCGCTCTCATAGTCCGTGTCGGCGTCCGCCCCGCTTACCGCCGCCGGCACGTAATGCTCCACAAAGTCGTTGAACGCCGTGACACAATTGAGCCGCTCGCCGGAGTCGTAGACGGCGATTGTGTCGCGGGTGCGCAAATCCCAAACGAGGATTTTGCCGTCCGAGGAGACGGAGATGAGATAAGGTTTGCCGTCCAGTTTGTGGCGTTCGGCATGCTCGGAAGGGTAGTAGGTGTGGACACAAAGACCTTTGATGCGGATGGCGTGGCCGGTAAGGACAAATGAGGGGTCGCGGATGTGCGTGCCGGGGGCTCCAGCCGACGCCGAAGCCGAAGCCGAAGCCGAAGGGCCCGAAGGCGGAGCGGAAATTATAGTTTCGTCGGTCTTTCTAGACCCTTCGGCTTTCCCTGCCATTTCCGACTTTTCGGCCTTTTTAGACCCTTCGGCTTTCCCTGCCATTTCCGACTTTTCGGCCTTTTTAGACCCTTCGGCTTTCCCTGCCATTTCCGACTTTTCGGCCTTTTTAGACCCTTCGGCTTTCCCTGCCATTTCCGACTTTTCGGCCTTTTTAGACCCTTCGGCTTTTTCCGATTTGTCAGACCCCTCGGCGTCAGACCCTTCGGCGTCAGACCCCTCAGACTCCTCGGGCCCTTCGGGCCGCTCGGAGCCTTCGGAACTTTCGGCCTTCGACCCCTCGGCGCCTTCGGCGCTCTCGGGGTCTGTGGCCGCCACAATCTCCTCCAACCCAAACAACAAAATCTGTCCCGAGGCGTGTCCCGTCACAATCACCTCCTTCCCGTCCTCATCCGTATACATCTCCATACACATAATCACCCCTCTTTTGGCCGGAATGTCCACAATCCCCGCCAGCGCCGCCTCGGCTGTACGGAACACGGCGAGCCGGTCGCGGAACCCAACTAGGAAATAACTCCCGTCGGCGCTCCAGCGCACGAACTCGGCCGGCCAGTGGTAGCGGCTCCACAAACGGCCCAACCGGATCACAGACGCCTTTTTCGCCGTCATCAAGTTCCACAAACGCAGCGTGCGGTCCGCGCCCACAGAAATGGCCACCCGCCGGCTCGGATGCACGGCAAAGTCGCTCACGTGACCCTGGTGGCCCTTCAGCGTGCCGAGCAGCTCCCAGTCCCGTGTCCGCCACACACAAATGCGGCCGTCGGCGGCTGCCGAAAGCAGCCACTTGCCGTCGGAAGTAAAGCGGCATACGGAAACGGAGCCGGAATGTTCCAGCAGCGTGCCGAGCTCGCGGCGGCGGCGGATGTCGTAGAGCTTAATGTGTTCGTCGTTGCCGCCGGAGGCAAGGAAGCGGGCCGAGCACGTGACCGTTTTGATGGACTGCGTGTGGGCCTCAAAGTGGAAGATGGGCACAAACACGGGGTCGGCGTGCGGGGTAGGCGGGGCAGGGGCGGGGGCGGGTTCGGGGAGGGAGAGCTGGAGGCAGAGGAGGTAGTGCTGGTAGGAGCCGGTGACGATGCGGAACCCTACCGACCCCGCCGACCCCGCCGACCCCGCCGAGGCGATAGCCGAGGTGGGGGCGGAAGTGGAAATGGAAGCCGAGGCGATAGCCGAGGCGGGGGAGGGGGCGGAAGCGGAAGCGGGGGCGGAAGTGGGGGCGGGGTCTGAGGCGGGGCTGGGAGAATCGGCCGAATCAGCGGATGCTCCATTGGGAGCGAATTCACCTGTTTTCTCGGACTTCTCGGACTTCTCGGACTTCTCGGCCTTTCCCGTCTTTCCCTTCTTTCCCTTCTTTTTCTTTTCCGTCGTTTCCGTCTTTTCCGTCTTCTCCTCTTTGCTTCTCGGCTTGTACTTTTCGCTGGTCTTCAGAATCGAGCGGAGCGGCTTTTCGGGCCGGACGGAAGCGGAAGCCGGGCGGAGTTTTTTCGCCGAGGTTTCCGACACTTCGGCGGCAGACCCCGCCGAGCGTTTACTTCCGGCGTTTGTTGCAGACATTGTGTGTGCTGGCTGCTACTTTTGCGGCTGCAGTGGGGACAAATGGACAGTGGAGCCGTCGCAAGCAGAATAGCCGTGATTTGTGTCTTTAGTTAACACGCAAAAACATATTGGTAAGCAGAGTTTTCTTTGATGATTTCCTTCTTTTCCTTCAAATGTAATGAGAAATACGGAGTTTCCCACTGTAAGTAAATAATTTTCCACTTGATGTGGGAGGAGACGTGAGGATCGGGTAGGAAATAAGGTTGAGAGACTGAATGCATGCTTATGCAGAGACATGCAGCAGTCATGCACAGGAGAGCTGACCGTACTGTGGGTTAGGGGTATTTCTGCTTGAGAGGAGTGAATTGTTGCTATTATCTTGAAAGAAGCTCTTTTAACGTTGTTGCTGGTGGTTTATGCAGTTTATCAGCGCTGGGAAAGGTGTATTTTATCAAGTAGGGAATACGGTCCATCATGCAGAATCATGTTCTACTGAGCGTTCTGATGTATGTTCATGCAAGATAGAGCTCAACTTTGGTAAGCTGAGATGGAACAATTTCCTGTGGTATTGGATGTTTGGCTGATTTGAGTGGTTAGCTCTCTGCTCATATCTATCTAAATAGTCACTATATTCTGTCTTAATAGAGACAGCGAGCAAATAACGATAGTACATCACTCCCATCTGACCTACAAAATGCTGCTAGAGGGACCAGTCCAGCTGCTCCAGCAGGGAGCAGCTGGACTGGATTATGCATGGAATATGCATAAGGTGAACTCAATTTCCGAATATGTAAAGCCCCAAGAGAACAAAATTTCTACCTCAGCAATACCTCTCTCTCTATCCTGGTTTGGAACTGAGGTCTGTTTTCTTGGATCTTAGGGACTATAAAGTCTTGCCATTTTTGCTTTAGTTTAAGCACCAAAATTCTGCGAAACCTCCATTCTTTTTCACTCATATCCCACTACACATTGCTGAGTATCAGCCATCGCTCGCAAGACTGACTATGCACAACTTACATACAGATGCATGTCTTTGCATACTGTGGCTTGCCCGTTTGGGCTACCCTGTTACCCGCCGCGATGCCCCTGCACAAACAAATTTTTTTGATTTGTGTGGGAGCGCAGGCATCAGGCGCAGATACAGCAGACACAAAAGAACAATGTGGGCGCAAACAGGAAGGGTCACAGATTGGAAAGCTCATAAATAAACATATACACAAAATCAACCGAAGCGTCTGTGGCATTGTTGAGTGTTTGCATTCCCAATGACAGCGAAGCGCACACGCAAAGGCGCACTCAAAGCCGGCAAAGCCGCTCCGAATGGGCGCAAAGCCGGCCGCGCCGGGCCGGCGGCCCCCGCTCCGAAAGCCGAAGCCGAGGCGGATGCCGAGGACGTCCCAACGAGCACCGACTCCGAAGCGGAATATGAAGAAGACGAGGGGGAGATTGAACCCTCAGAATCGGAACTTTCGGAATCCTCGGATGACCTTTCCGACGACGAGACGTTTGCCAAAGTGACTGAACTGCTGGACGGATCCGACAGCGAAGAAGAAAGCGAAGAAGAGCCCGCGGAAGCGGAAGCGGAAGGCCCGAACGGCACTCGGGAGGTCGGCGAGTTTGTGTTTGAGGAAACTGAAAACGCCGAGGCCGCTGAAAATGCCGAAGATGCCGCCGACAGCACCTCCACCAACTCGGTCTACACTTCCGAGGCCGAGGGATACTCCTCCGACTCCTCCGTCGGCTCCGTCACCCGCTACGTCCCGGGAGCCGACGGCAAGCCCCGCCCGATCCGGCCCGAAATCATCCCCGTCTACGACTCCGACGACTCCGACGTTGAGCAGCCCAACACCATCGGCAACATCCCGCTGTCGGCATACGACGAGTACCCGCATCTCGGCTACGACATCAACGGCAAGCGGATCATGCGGCCCGCCGCCGGCTCCGCTCTTGATTCCCTTCTCGAAACGATCGACCTCCCGGAAGGCTGGACGGGGCTGCTGGACCAAAACACCGGCGCATCGCTCAAACTCACTTCCGAGGAACTGGACCTGATCCGCAAAATCCAGCAGAAGGAGAACCCCGACGCGGATGTCAATCCGTACGAGCCGACGATCGAGTGGTTTACCAGCAAGACGGAAGTGATGCCGGTAACGGCAATTCCGGAGCCGAAGCGGCGGTTTGTGCCGTCCAAACACGAGGCCAAACGCATTATGAAGATTGTGCGGGCCATCCGCGAGGGCCGCATTGTGCCGCACAAAGCCGACCAGACCTCCGACGACGAGTTTGCGCACACATATGACCTGTGGGGCGACAACGCCGACGACATGCCCGACCACATAATGCACATCCCGGCGCCGAAAATGCCGCTGCCCACAAACGAGGAGAGTTACAATCCGCCGGAAGAGTATCTGCCCACAAAAGAGGAGGAAGAGGCGTGGCACAAAACCGACCCGCAGGACCGGGAGCGGAACTTCTTGCCCCGCAAATACGGCTCTTTGCGGCGCGTGCCGGGATACTCGGAGGCCGTGCGCGAGCGGTTTGAGCGCTCGCTGGATTTGTACCTGGCGCCGCGCGTGCGCAAAAACAAACTTAATATCGACCCCGAGTCCCTAGTACCGAAGCTGCCGTCGCCGCAGGATCTGCGCCCGTTCCCGATCCGGTGCTCCACAATCTACCGCGGCCACAAAGGCAAAGTGCGGGCTCTGGCCGTCGACCCCTCAGGTTTGTGGCTGGCCTCGGGCGGCGACGACGGCACAATCCGCATTTGGGAAGTGCTGACGGGCCGCGAGGTGTGGAAAATGCACGTGATCAAAAAGGCCGAAAACCCGGAGGACTTTGTGGAGGCGGTTGAGTGGAGTCCCGATGCCGCAAATTCGGGGCTTTTGGCTGCCGCGGCGGGGAACAGCGTGTTTCTGATTGTGCCGCCGGTGTTTGATTTGGAGACTGTGGCGCGGGGCCACGCCAAAGTGGAGGCCGGGTGGGGTTTTGCGGCGGGCGGGGCAAAAGCGGGGTCGGCGGGGGTGCCGGAAGCGGACTCCGATGCCGATGCCGAAGCCGATGCCGATTCCGATGACAACTCCGACCACAAATCTGCCTCGGCATCCGCCCCGGCTTTGCGGAAGGACTCCCCCGCTCTGTGGATCAAACCCACAAACACAAAACAGACGGAAAAGGGCCTTTGTGCCGTCATCCAGCTGCGCCGCACGGTGAAACAACTCTCCTGGCACCGCAAAGCCGACTACTTTGTGACCGTCAGCCCGGAAGCGGCAAACTCGGCCGTCCTAATCCACCAGCTGTCCAAACACGTGTCACAATCGCCGTTCCGCAAGTCACGTGGCATCGTCCAGCAGGCCAAATTCCACCCGTTCCGCCCGCACCTGTACGTAGCGACGCAACGGTACATCCGCATATACGACCTGCAGCAGCAAGTTCTCAGCAAAAAACTGCTTCCGGGCGCCCGCTGGCTCAGTACATTTGACATCCATCCGCAAGGCGACAATATTGTGGCAGCCAGTTATGACAAACGGGTTATGTGGCACGATTTGGATCTGAGCGACAAGCCGTACAAAACGCTGCGGTACCACGAAAAGGCGGTTCGGGACGTGTCGTTCCACAAAGGCGGGCTGCCGCTGTTTTGTTCCGCTTCCGACGACGGAACCTTAAATGTGTTTCATGCCACTGTGTACGACGATCTGATGACAAACCCGCTGCTTGTGCCGCTGAAGATACTCCGGGGCCATTCTGTGGTCAACTCGGTCGGCATTTTGCGCACGGCGTGGCACCCGCGGGAGGCGTGGGTGTTCAGTGCCGGGGCGGACGGCACGTGCCGTTTGTGGACGACGTGAGGAATGTACGGAAATGACGTGAGGAGCGTACGGAAAAGGACGGAGGAGGCGGAGGGAGGCGGATATGTACGGAGGATGTCTGAAGGAGGCAATAGACGGAAGATGGAAGAGGGAAGACGGAAGGTGGATTCGGAAGGATACTTCTGCGGAAAACGGAAAGAGAAGCCGGCTGCCGAAAACGGAAGTCGGAAGGAGGGCAAGAGTGGTATTGGAAGGAGAAGCAAATGCGCAGACGGGTATGGGAATCCGGAAGACGGAAGAGAAGACCGGAGTCTTTTATCGTTTCTGGACACGAGAAAGCGGGGGCGGGGGCGGGGTCAGCGGGGTTGGCTTTGTTGGTTTGATTAGCATGCCGTCGGCGGGTACTGCCGAAGCGGGGCAGCGGGGTTGCATTCGGCTTCCCCGATGTGCTCCTCATTTCGGCCGTCTTCGGCTCTCCTCCCGTCCTGCGTTCCGTCCCCTCGGCTTTCTTCGGCTTTCTTCGGCTTTCCTCGGCTTTTCTCGGCTCGCTCAGCTCGGAAAATGCCGCAGCTCTTGCAGCTTTTGCTTGGTTCAATAATATGTCCGTCGGTATCACTTTGGCTCTTCCGTCTGTTGTGTTTACCCTATAAAAGCTGTTCAATTAGTCTAATCTCGCATTCTCTATTTTCTGCATAAGATGAGGCTTTACTAGTTTTGGTCACATCCCCAGATTTGTTTGTAGCCCCGCTACCCCACTTACCCCTCTCAACCCGCCTACCCCACTTCCCCTCTTAACCCTCTTACCCCTCTTACCCCGCCTACCCCTCCTCTTTGGCCGCCAGACTTCAAAGCAAAGCTACCCCGCCGTTCCAGCGGCTGATTGAGGCACCACAGTTGTCATAGCAACAGCCGCCTGTTGCCCCTTTGGGCAGAATCAGCTTGTCGAGTGCGGGGCTGCGGAGTAGCCCGCCAGCATGACCTTTCCATTCTAGAAACGGGTTCTGTCTTGGCTTTGTTTTGCTTCCTCTCTCAATACAAATTGTCGCTTCTGATAGCCTAATCGTGTGTTTTCGTCTCTTTGTTATATTCATACAGAGCGCGCTGTACTTACAATGCGCAGAAAAATTGCAGGACTTGCGGGAATTGCGGGGCAAGCGGAGTCTGCTGAGTACGCGGGGTAAGTGGGGCAGGCGGGGTTTCTCAGGTTCAAAAGCGGCGCTCTGTTCTGAACATTTGGGGGACAAATCTGGAGAAGCTCGGCGTTTGGGCACAGCTTCACACAACTGTGCCGCCCACAGTTGCGAGCTCTGCATACTTCCGTTTCCGTTCAATTCCGTTTCTTGTCCGTTCCGTTCCAACTCTAATCCGTTTCCCGTTCAAGTTCGATTCCGGATTTCATTCCTTCCTGAAGTACTCTACGTCTACCCAAATTCGATCTCCGTCTCATTCCGCAATACCCCGCTCGGTTCCGAACCGATCCGAGCCGTTCCGATCCGTACCGATTCTTCCCGATCCCTTCCCTTCCTTTTGTCTACTCCTTCCATTCCGTCCCTTCCCCGCCTACGCTCTCAATACAAACATATCACTTCATTGCGTCATCAAACTTATCAGCTGTCCATCTATAAATCGTCACCACGTGAATCGTTCCACCGTTCAGTCGGCCTGAGCCTGAATATAAAAGGGAGTAGTAAACAGTAAAAGAAGTACCTAAAACATAAAAAAGAAACCAAAACATAAGAGCATAAAACATAAAACTCAACATGAAAAACACCCATAACCAGACAACCTTGACATACGAGCCGTCGGATATTCCGAGATAGTTCGGAAGTATCGGGAGAGTTCGGATATCCCGGGAGAACTCGGGAAGAGCCGAAAATTCGGAAGTTTCCGAGGAAAACGGAAATAGTCGGAACCATCCGGAACCATCCGGAACCACTCAAAACCATCGGGAAATAACCAGAGAATATAAATATACCGCGCCGCTTCCGTCCCAAGCGTAAAGAGCATTAAGCAGGAGGAAGAAGGAATTGCAGGATCAAAAAAGTAGGAGATAATATGGAATAGGAGAGAAAGGAAGGATGGGAGCAAAAGGAGGAAGAGGAAATGATAGGAGTAAACAGCAGGGAAGGAAGGAGGGAGAGGAGGTAATCGGAAACAATCGGGAAGGAAATCCGAAAGAGGTGCACGGCATCCGAAAGAGGTAAGTGCCAGTGCGGGGGCGGGGTCGGGAAGAGACAAGGCGGGGACAGAAACGGAAACATTCGGTCCGAGCAGCCGAGCCTCAGGAGGAGACCCGAAGTCAAACATGAGATGAGACTTGATGTGAGACTCGAGATGAGACCTGAAGTGAAACGCGAGATGAGACCCGAAGTTAAGCCGAAGCTTTACCGATCCCAAACCCGCCTACCCCGCCTACCCCGCCTACCCCTCTTTACCCCTCACTCCCCGCACCCTTTCTTCCGTTTGCAGCACCCCTTCTTCAGCGACCGCAGCCGCTCCTTCGCCGCCAGCGCACACAGACACGGCGTGCCGTTGGAACAGAAGCCGCACGGATCCACGGCAACCTCCTCCGAGTCGTTTTCCGTTTCGGGTAGCCCCGCCAGCCCCGCCCCGCCAAGCTCGGCATACTCATAGTCGTCGAAAAACACGCCCGGAATGGTCGGATGCGCCACCCCCGCCGACCCCGCAGCGCCGCTTTTCGACCCCTCATCTCGGGCCGACCCCGCATGCCCCGCATGCCCCGCACGGCTCTGCGAGAATATGGAGAAATCCAACTCGGCGGCCCGCATGTCCCGCCCGTCCCGCATATCGTCGGCGGGGGACCCCACCGAAGACAGCGGCGAGCGGGAAATCTGCAGCTCCAGCTCGGCAAGCTCGGCCCGCTCGGCCCGCTCCGAACCCCGCAGTTCGCCGAGGTCAAAGTCAAACTCGTTCGGAGTTGCCGAGCCGGCCGACAAAGCGGGCGACGTCTGCGAAACAGCCGACATGACGTTGAAGTGCAGGCGGTCGAGTGTCTCGGCCGAGCCGGCTTTGATCATGCCGGCGTCGGCATCCGCATCGGCACTTCCGTCGGCAAGTTCGGGAGGCACAAAGCCGCGCGGGGCCGCGGCGTGTTTGCGCACCCGCTTCCGTTTCCCCGCCCCCGCCCCCGCGTCTGCCCCGCCTACTACCGAAAGTGGGGCTACCGCAAGCGGGGCTGCGGGGTCGGTTTGCGGGGCAGCCTGCGGGGCTAGCAGTTTGCGGGGTTCAATGGAGAGCGAGGTGAGACCCGAAAGTACGCCGCGGGGGTCGTCAACGCCGGCCGGCCCGCGGGGGATGGCGGAGGTGGACGCCGACTTGCGGAGCTCGGCGGGGGCGGGGTCAGTTTCAGGTGAAAGTGGGGTAAGTGGGGCAAGTGGGGTAAGCGGGGTAAGCGGGGTAGGCGGGGTAGGAGACGTAGTGTTGGTTTTTGTGGCTGCCGAGGCGGAGCAAGCGGGCGTGAGGGGTTTACCCCGCAGTGACCCCGCCGCCGGAAGCGGCAATTTGGCCCGCTCGCTAAGCGCCGCCGTGCTGGCCGGCGGAGACACGGAATGCGACTCCTTGCGCCCCACTCTGCCCCGCGCAGGGTTTACTTTCTTTCGAGCGCCGGCCGAGCCGCCGGCGGGCTTCCGGCCCGGTTTCGGCCGCGGCGGCAGCACCCAGTTTTTGGACGTCGAGACGCACTGGATGGGCGCGGCCGGGCACGGCTCGGAAGCGGAAGCGGAAGCGGAAGCGGAAGCCGGTTTAGCCGAGACGGAAGCGGAGTCGGCGGGCGGTTTGGCGGTTTTTCCCGGGGTGAGGAATTTGGCGATTGCGGCGGCGGAGACCTGCGGGGCATGCGGGGCATGCGGGGTAGTGTGCGGGGTAGTGTGCGGGGCACGCGGGGCAAGCGGGGCTGTTTGAGGCTTGGCGGTTTTGGGTGCCGGGGCTATGGGGTGCAGGTGCGGGGTATGCGGGGTATGCGGGGCAGTGGGCCCGTTCGGATGAGCCGAGGTGGCCGGCTTCTGCGCCGGCGCGGCAGCCAGCGGCGGCATTTTCATCGCCAGCGAAGACATCGGAGAAAACCGGAATGCCGTTTGCTACTTGCAGGAGGGGTAAGTGCGGGGCACGGCAACCCCATTAGACCGTTCCGCGGCGGGGTAGTGCGGGGGAAGGGCCTTCGGCGTTTCTCGGCTCGAATTGGCGGCAAGAAATGCTAATCGCTGGCTTGCCCAATTGAGGGAGAAACGGGTAGCCCAAGGCGGAACGGAACGCGGAAACGCCTCAGCGGATGATTACCGAAATAGGAAAGCGATCCCGAATAAGCGGACAGAACTTCCGAAGGTACGCCAGTCACAAACCACAAGCGGCTCGGCTCGGAGCCGGAAGAGCCGAATGCCGAATGCGGAGGACGGAAGAGGCGGAAGGGGA
>JAKTWI010000279.1:0-35261 GCA_030561065.1 Sporopachydermia cereana | reverse complement strand
CGCTTCCGCCTTCCGCTTCCGCCTTCCGCTTCCGCCTTCCGCTTCCGCCTTCCGCCTCTCCCATATAATAAACCAGGCAACAGCAGTTTATCGGCTTTCCCCCGCATTTAATCAGAAGCCGAACCACTGTTTCCATTTCCCACTACCGTTTCCTTCCGAATCGGAATCGGCCTTCCGTTTCCTCCTCTTCGTCTTCGTCTTCGTCTTCGTCTTCCTCATCGTCATTAGTATAGCTATTTCCTTTCCGTGTACTTCCGTTGTTGATTATGTCACCAAAATCATTACTGCTTGTTGCATCAGTAGCTAACCGCCCATTCCGCGTTCCGTGCCGCGTTCCGTTCCGCGCTCCGTTGGCTCTACCCCGCACTTGCCCCACTTGCCCCACCTGCCCCTCCCCCTCCTCCTCCTCCTCCTCCTCCCCCTCCGACACAAACAGCCGCTGCTGCTGCCGCCCACTCCGCCGCTTCCGCACCGCCAGCGGCTCCTCGCCCGACTCCCCGCCGGCCGAACTCTCCGCTCGGCTTCCCGCTCGGCTTGCCGCTCGGCTCGCAGGACGGGAAAACCGGAACGACTCCGTCTGCCCCGCACCCAACCCCGCACCCAACCCCGCACTCTGCCCCGCACTCTGCCCCGCACCCCGCTGCCCCGCGTTCTCCTTCTCTCTTTCCATATCCTCAATCTGGTGCAAATTAAGCGCCCGCGGCCTGCCGCTGGCCCGCCGGCTGGCCCGCTCGCGGGCCGTCAGCCCCGCATCCCGCCGCCGCACCGTGCCGAAAACCAAATCGGCTTCCTCGGCCCGCATTTCCGCCGCCCGCGGCACGCCGAGCTCGGCGTCCATGTCGACCGGCGCGGAACTGTCCGGAGGCGTGTACGGCACAAGCGGAACAAAGTTGCGGGCCACAAAGCTGGCGCGGTTCTTCCGCCGGAACGCTTTAAAGTTTTTCCGGCCTTTCCATTCCGCGTTCCAGGGGATTTCCCGCGGATCGGCCGGGCCGGCGGATCGGTTTGTGACAATTCGGCCGTTGGCGTCAACCACAAAATTCAGTTTTAGTGGTTCCACTTTTGCCGACACCTGCGGCACTTCGGCGGAAGGGTCTGACGGGTCGGGGGAAGGGTTCAGAGGGTCTGGAGGGTCTGGGGGGTCCGGCAGTTCGGCTTCAAATTCCGAGATATCCGAGTTTTCGGGCGGGGCGCGGCGGGGTGCGGGGCGCGGGGTAGGGTGGGGTTGCTCCGAGGGGTTTTGTGGTGAAGTGTGGTATTTTGCCGAGTGGCCGATGGACTCCTCAATGGAGTCGTATTGTTTTTGTTTCTTCTGTTTGATGAGAGTTTCAATAGCGGCTTGGCTGTCCTCCAATGCGGGGGCGGGGGCGGGGGCGGGGGCGGGGTAGGCAGTTTCGGTACTTGTCGGATGATCCGTCCCGCGATGTCGGGAAGAGTTTTCGGCTTTCTCGGCATTTGGGAAAGTTTCGGCATAGTCGGCACTGTTGCCCTTTTCGGCATTTTCGCCCAATTCGGCAATTTCGGCATCTCGGCCTTTGAAGCCGTTTCTTGGCCATTTCCGACTTCCATCGGCAATTTCGGCATTTGCCTCCGGCTCGGCGTCTGGCTCGGCTTCCGGCTCGGCTTCCGATTCCGTTTTCGGCTCGGCAAACGCCAGCAGCGGGTTTCGCCGCAGAACAACTTTCCGCCGTTTTGTCTGTGATTGCGGTTGCGATTCAGATAAGCTGGCCGAATCCGTCTGCCGTGCCGGCGGATCAGCGGCATCTTGCCCTTTTCGGTCAAAACTTCCCTTTTCGGCAGCTCCGTCCGCCTTTTCCGCCGGCCCGCTGCTGCCGAGACCGAAAAAGTCCCCAACGCCGACGACCCGCACCTTCCGTTTCCCAGCGGCGCTGACCGGTTTTGGGACGCTTCCGGCGGCGGGCACTTCGGCATTTGCCGAGTCAGCCCCGCTTTGTGCCTCCCGAAGCTGCGGGGTCGGCGGGGCCGGCGGGGCAGATTTCAGGGCGGCGTTTTTTAAAGCGGTTCGGTTTTCATCTCGGACGGCTTCCAGCAGTTTGTGGCGCGTCAGCGGCCGGACTTTCAGCTGAAACGCCAGTTCGTCCAGCACAGCTTTGACGGCTCGGGAGACTTTTGCCGAAAATGCGGGGTTTGCCGACAATGCGGGGTATGCGGGGGATGCGGGGTAGGCGGGGGATGCGGGGTTTTCTGTGGATGCTTCCTCGGGAGAAAGAAGGAGAACGCGTTTTGGGACAGCGGCAGGAGCCATTTTCTGCCGCAGAAACTCGGTAAGTTCGGACAGGAGCCGCTGTTTGTCCGCTTCCGTCAATTTCTCCTTCCCTCCGTCCGTTCCGCCCGCCATCTCTTCCGCTTTCTTCCGCAGGTCGTACGGATAGAACAGCACCCCTGCCGCCATCAGTCCGTCCAAAAGTACGGAGTCTCCGCCTCCGGACAAGTCAATAATTGTGTAACTCCGCAAAAGCGCGGCTCGGTCCGGCCTCGGCTCGTACTGCGGGGCTAATAGAAAATCTTTGTAATCGGGGAAATGTTTCACAAAGTCAGTTTCCATGCCGCCGGCCTGTCGGCATTTGTCCAGCAGCCGCTGGGCAAACAGGAAAGAGACTGGCGGCACGGCAGCCAGCAGCGCGGCCAGCAGTTCGCCGGCGGCGGGGGTTCCGTCGTGTGGGGCACAGAGATAAAATGCGGCGGGGTAAAGCGGGGTAAAGGGTGCGGGGCTGCCTTTGGGGCTGTGGGGGCTGCGGGGGTCAAATCGGCTTTGCACGCGGATGCCGAAAGCGGCGGCCTGGGCGGCCAAAGCCGTCTCGGATGAGCCGCGGCAGCTTTCGGAGCACACAAACACGACCGGCCGGTACTGCAGCGTGTATTTCGCGTCGCGGTCGCCAAAACAAAGCGCAAACACGTCGCGGTTGGCTTCTGTGAACGTGACAGAGTCCTCCACCAGATTGCCGTTCTGAATGGTGATTGCACACTTCGGCTTCACTTTGCGGATTGTCAGCCGCGGGCGGGCCCGCGGATGTTCTCGGAAGTTGTCCGGAACGGGTCCGACGGTAACTTCGGCATGTTTGCGGGACGTGCCTTTCTTCTCTCCGGACACGAGAATGTCGCTGCTTTTGTCTCTTCCGAGGGTGTAAGTTTTCCCTGGCCGCAGCCAGCGGGTCTTTCCGGTTTGGGTGTCCTGCAGGAGCCACATTGGGACTGCGGGGGCGGGGCAGAAATGCGGAGTAGAATTGGGAGTGGAAAGTTCGGCTATTTTGACGGAATGTCGGAAGAGCCGCCGCGGAGTCAGTGTGATCAGCCGGAGGGCGGAGAAAGTGGCCTTGCCGCTGAGGAGTTGCGGGCCGGGCTCGGCTTCCAGAAACGGGGTATGAGTGACACAAAGAAGGGGAAATGCGGGGTAGTTGGACAAATTCGGGAAACACAAATATACGGCCCGCGCGGGGTTTTGTTGGGCGTCCCGATGTTTTGTTTTTCCCGGTTCTTTCCGGCCCGCCTGAGCCGGCTAAACTTCGGGTCTCCTCACGCTTTCGGACAATTGTCCGGAAGAAACTTGGGGGAGGTAAAAGATCAGTGTCCGGAAAGATTTGCGTCCGGAAAGACTGAGAGGAGAGCCGAAGTTGCACATCCGGCGGAGGGCTCGGCTCGGTTCGGAGGCTCGGTTCGGAGGCTCGGCTCGGAAGGGGAAGAAAAGGCGGGAGTTACAATAGAGAAGGCGGATTTCGAGTATTTTGGCTTGGATTTGAGCAATATAAGTACTTGTTGGAAGGCGCTTACTGGAAAAAAGCTGAGGCATCTGTGTATATGAATATGATTAGCCGATGGCGGGCCGATGGCGGGCCGATGGCGCGGGCGGGCCGGAATGAACAATCAGTGAGTACTTCTTCACAAATACGCTGTGGATGAAGATTGAGGAGCGACAGATGAAAACTAAATGGAAAGCAGCTAGAGGCAAAGTGAAGCAAGGGAAAGGAAAGAGACTGACAGTGTAGTTTTCAACGGCTTGAGACAAGAAAAGCAATCAAAGTACTCAGAAGGTGATTTTTTGAGATTCCCGGTGTCATTTGGCTAACAATCTCCGGAGCTAAATCACCGAAAAGATATTTCAGATAGGCACAGACTGTCAGCATATATTTAAGACTGTCCCAAAGTCTATAGTACAATCAAGACGTTTCACACACGAAACACCAGACTCTTAGAGTTTCACATATTCTCTTCATCTCCGACCGCCGGGGTAAAACCATCTCCGAACATCCCCAAACATCTCCAACTCATCTCCAAATCATCTCGAAATCATCTCGAATTCATCTCGAAATCACTCTCAAATCACCTCCGAACCATCTTCCCATCATCTCCATCTCCCCCCTCCCCATTTCTACCTTCCGGGACTCCGGCTTCTTCCTCTATCCACTCTGGCCAACAATTCATTCTGCCCTTCACTCCGCGCCTCCCCCGCCCGCCGCGGGGTTTCCACAAAACAAAAATCACACTCTAATTCCTGGCCAAGATACTCCAGCCCGTGCGCCCCTTCTACCGCTCGGGCCGCCTCGGCCTGTGTTTTGTATTCCACTAAGGCATATCCCTAAACAGTCCCAACAAGTTAGCATCTCAGCATAAACATCGTCCTCCCCAAAAATTTAGCATTCAGTCCATAATTTCCATTCCCTCCCTCCTTACACACCTTCACATAACCTGTCCGGCCGTCCAGATTGAGCCGCATATTCACTACTGCTCCGTAGTCTTCAAACAGCTCTGTGAGGTCTTCTTCTGTGGCCTCTTCATGCACGTTTGTCACAACAATGATCCATCCTTCAACAGCTGTAAAACACAGTAATTTGGCTATTAGTATTCAATTCTTTAATCCGTGGCGTATCAGTCGTTCACTCAATTATTCATACATCGAGTAGCCGGCACCCGGTCATGGGTCATTGGCACCAGAGAATCCCATTCGACATGTGTGGAGTCTGTTTGAGAGGGGCAGGGAGGTTAGTTAGTTATCGGATAGTGAAAATAGCATTCAACAAGTCATTAGAGATGACAGACAGCAGCACATACTTTCGTCGTCCACCTCCATTGTTATAGTGTTGGGGTTGTTGTTTATCGACTTTCCGTCTGGTTGAGAAATTCCTCTGTCCCTTGCGATTTGTGATAATTTGAGGAACTGAAAGAGCAAAGCAGTCAATTTTGTACAGCAAAGAAGCAACGATTCGTAACCCCATTCGGCCCCGTTCGGTTCCGGCCGCTTTTCTTCCGGCGGGTTCGGCTTTATGCCGAACTTGTCGGCCGTTCCGCTTCTCATTCCGTTCGGCGAACTTGGCGTCTCATTTCGAGATAAACTTCGCGTCTCCTTCCGTAGTTATGTTGACATCGCATCTCACTGCAGGTTGAAGGGGGGTGTCTCAAGATATGAAGGGTGAACCTATAAGCTACCAAGATGAAGACCATTCCCACTGCTGTACTACCTCCAAACCTGTAATACTCATACCAAATTAGCAGTTATTTTTTTCACAAGTAGCAATGTTAATAAACAGCTGGCCCTGCCGGCTTCCCTTTGGCATCCGCTTGAAAGTTCTGTTTTGATCTTCAGAACTACCCTCTTCAGCCATTTCGGAGAACATGCTTGTTTAGTGCGCATAGAAAGGTCATCTAAATAGTATCCGCTATAGACTCAACGAAGATAGTGCTCAACAGATCAATCCACTGAAATAATATTTCACCTGTTTCAAAACAGAGTCAAGCTAGAAATAGTAACTTATAGTAGAGACTGCTAAGTGCATTCAAAGAGAGCTTTCAGAGTTACTGAATCTGAAGATTTTGTAGCCAAAACTTGAAAACTCGTTGGAATCGCATCTCACCCATATATCTTCCGGTTTTATATAATGTCCGTACTGCTCTAAATATCGGAGACTATCTGACCTCATCTCCGGCGCAGCTCGGAACTTTTTTCTTCCGCTCTCTTCCGCTCTCTTCCGCTCTCTTCCGCCGAACCCCCACTTGCCGCTCTTGGAAAGAAACTCAGGAAAAGAAAACGGAAGCTTTTCCCGTCCACTCTCCTATCGCTACACCGCCATTCGATTGCTAAACCCATTGCCGAACAGGTATTCCGACATTCGGAAAAGCAGTTCCGATTTCTCCCGCACAACACAGAAATACCCAAGATATCGGAACAACCTTTCGGAAGATCTTCTCTCTCTATCTGTCTCCGTGCCCGAAAACCCTCCCCCACATTGGCACCACTTCCCTCCTTTCCCTCCTACCCGCATTTCCCCCCGAAATGAGCAAACCGGCCATCCGTCGGCGGCTCGGCCCGCTGCTGGAAGAGGCGCTCAAAATAGACAATCACGTGAACACCCGCAACACAAAGACACTCTCCCAACAAAGCGGAAGCGGCAGCGGAAGCCGGCCGGACCCAAAACGGAAATACACCCCGTCTCCTCCGCCCCCGCTGGCGGAGTATCTGCCGCCGATCCTCAAATCCTATGAGCGGTTTGCCGTTCCGTCGCCGATCGCACGGGAGCGGAGCTCCGTTGCCAACCACAAATGGCTTGCCGACCCGGCTAATTCCGCCGCTCGGCAGTTTGCCGCCGAACTGGACGCCGCGCTGAAAAACAACCCGTTTGCCCGGCTGTTGGCGGCCCCGCCACGGGCCTGCAAGCCGAGCAAAATGATTCTCAGCCGGCAGATGATGCTGAAAGCGTGTTTGGTGCGGCAGCCGGCCCGCAAAGCCGAAGCCGATACCGGGGCGGTAGCCGAGGCGGATGCCGAGGGGTACCCCGCTTCAACCACAAAATCCCAATCAGGCAACTCGGCCCGGAATTCGGCCCGAACCTCGGCAAACCCCTCCGACACAATCTGGTTCATCCCGCTGACGCGGCAAACTGTAATTCACAGCCAGTCGTCGTACCTCCCGCTGTCCAAAAAGGCGCTGGCGGCTCTCGATCGGGTAAAGCCGCTGTGGAATTCGACGTATCCGCACACGTTCATGCAGCAGAATGGCATTGCGCCGAAGGTGATACAAACGCGGGCCGACACGGCCGAGTTTGTGGAGCGCGGATTGTTGGAGCAGGTGGAGGTGGCGTACCGAAATATGGCGAGCGGAGACGGAAGCGGAGACGGAAGCGGAAGCGGCGTTTTCCGAGTTTTGAGCCGAGACAGCGGAACGGGAGTGGCGGGGGCGGGGCAAGTGGGGCACGCGGATGCGGGGCAAGTGGGGCAGGCGAGGCAAGCGGGGCAGGCGGGGCAAATGGGGCAAGGAACAGCCAAAAACGGAAGAAACGCAATCCACATTGTGCGCACTGCGGGGCAAGACGCAAAAGCGCGCTGGGCATTCCTTCCCGACGGCTCGGTATGTTTTGAATTACCCGAGCGGCTTATTAACGCGACACTCGTTTTGCGGAATCTGCTGGCGGAATGGAATCTGCACGATGAGCGGCACGTGCTGCAACTGCTGCCGCGGGCCGAGGCTGCCGAGTTTCTCTTCCATCTTACGCGGTATTTGATGTATTTATCCCATTAGGGGTGGGGACGGAGGGGGAGCGGGGCGGAGAAAAAGAGGAACGGTGGGAAAGGCGGGACGGAAGAAACCGAGCGGATGCGGGAGAAGCGAACTGGAGTTGGACCTACGGGACGCAAGAGGCGGAATTGAAGAGGCGGGACGGAATTAAAATCGGAAACGGAAAGACGCAACGGAAGAAGGAGACGGGAAAAGCGGAATAAGCGGGAAAAGCGGAACCTACAAACAAAAAAAAAAAAAACTCAGGACGATCGGAAAAGCGGAACGGAAGGAGAGGCAGCAAGGGAAGTGGAGCGGAATCACTGGCTTCCACGGAAAAAAGTTCATTCTACAACTCCCTTCCAGCTAATAACTCAATTGGTTTCTCTGTCTTTCCATCTCAGCATTTCCTCCATCACTTCGTTCTTCTCTCCCATACATTGTCTTCTCTTCCCGCATAAAGCTGCATCGCCATACATTGCATGTCCAAAGAACTCTTCATTCTCGGGAACGGAAGCTTTAATCAATCGGAACAGCCGAGCGTCCCCAATCGCCTCATACCGAAAACAGAAATCAGCGAAGGATCGGCGAATGTGACAGGGAGGCTGAAATTTGTCCTATCGGGTTATGACTATGCTGGTGAGGTTGATAAAAATTAATGAGAGAAACGCATATGGGAACGAACATCTACGGGGAAGAAGGTTGAAGGGGAGTTTTAATGGGAAGAGACTATCAAGGAAATGATAGTCCCTTCAAGGAGAGGATCTTGCAGTAGGAGTCCTTATATGAATGGAACATACAGGTCTCCTTATAGTGAGTGTTCACTATAAGGAGACCATAAAGAGAATACCATACAGAGGGAAATCCGAGGAGGAAACGGCGTGATGAGGAAAGGTGATTGAAAGGAGATGCTTCAAGATTAGTTCCGAGTTGAAAGGAATAGTCACAGGAACGACAGCGAAATCAGAAATATTTGAGGAGGGATAAGTCATAAGCAGGGAAACATACTAAGGAGGATCAATTGGGTGACGGGAGAGATAAAAGGGAGAAACAGCTCTGAGGGAAAAATGGTAGAACTCAAAGGGGAGGAGTCAACCAGAAGAAGAAACGAGAAACAATTGATGAGGGGGGAGGTAACAGTGAGATGATTAATAGAGGGGATTTGGTACTGTGGGGATGTTTTAACAGGAAGACACACCTACTTTTGCATAATATTATGCAGCTTACATGCCATGACGTTATGCAGGTTCAGAGAGAACATTCAGAGTAAACATTCAAAGGGAACAAAGAGGGAGAAAGCAAATTCAAGCAGGGGACAGAAGGTTTCTATAAAAGAGAGGCAGATCTTTAAAGGAGCAGCAACTATGAAGAAGAGTGAAACGTTTCGAGGGAAATTCCTTTGGGGAGAAAAGAGGGGCTTGAGGAAAGAAAAATTGTAAGTGAGAATCAGCATGCAGAGCTTTGACTATAAAGAGGCAACGGCAACAACTTGGAGAGAGGAACATTCGCTGAAATAATCAGATTTGAGGAGGAGGAGGCAGCTATCAGAGAGGTTCGGCATTGGGTTTCATGAAAATGCCTACCCTTCGGCTTCCTTTTCGGCTTCCGATATGTTTCCGATCCCTTCCGAACCTTTTCCGAATTGCTTTCGATCGGCGTCAGCTGAAATCACTTAGTGGAAAAGATCAGTTCCCCAAGGAACCCAACTGAAAGGAAAATCAGTGAAATCACTTCTTCTTGAGGGAGAAACATGAAAAGTGAAGTGATCAGAAATATTGATCGGATGTATCCCAGGATATTTGGGATTTATCCGGAAATAATTGGACATAGCTGAAAGCAGCTGTAAACAGACTGAGGGGCAACCAGCTCAGCACTCATGAGTGTAATGAACGAGAACATCTGGAGGGATAGATTTGGGTCTTCTTGCTGTAATGAATGAAGTAAGCCGACAGACAATTTCAAACACAACGAGGGGAAGAATTCATCCAGACAGCTCTCAGAGGTCAAATGACTGAAATGGGCCATTGGAAATCGATGAAAATTGAAAGGCAGTGAGGGGAAGCGGAATATCAAAGGATGATGCAAATGCCGGCGTGTGATTCCGTTGTTCCGTTGTTCCGTGTTTCATTCTCTGCGGATTTTGACAGTAAACTATAAAACGATAGAGTGATAAATGCAATATGTGAGTATCACTATAAGTACATGGGTAGTAATCTCTATTTGAATGCATGCAATTTTGAGGTCTGGGCAAAGTCGGAGTTGTGCGGGGTGACCTTACCGAAAGAGTCCTGAGTGTTCCGAAAAGGTTCCGAAGCGTTCCGAAGCGTTCCGAAGTGTTCCGAAATGTTCCGAAGCGTTCCGAGGAAGCCTGAAGGAGTTCCGCGGACGCCGGAGAGATCGGAAGGAGTTTGCCGCAACTGTCGGACAACTGAGCGGAGAGGCGGTCAAATGCCAATTTCGGATGCGAACTCCGGATGAGAGTTCCGAATGCCGGGTGGGCTGTTCCGAAAGAGGTAATACTGTTCCGAAGGAATGGAACGGCTGTAAAGGAATGATTGGGAAGAGAGGCTTGACCTGAAAGGAAACAAATCTGGGGGTTGAAGGTCAATTTCGTCGCAAAGGCGGAAAGCGGAAGGGAAGTTGGCTCAGATGGCGGAATTGAGAGAAGCGGAGGTGAGATGCGAGGGTCGGAGGAACAGCTGGGAAACCAAAAGAGCAACTGGAGGATGCGGGAAAGATGATGGAACAGAAGGGACAGAAGGAAGTTTTGATGGAATAAAGGTAAGGGCTGGGGAGTTCAAGAGGAGCCTTTCGGTGTTTCGATAGAACTCGCAAAGGCTGGAGATTTTGCTCATCGAGAAAGAAAACACGGCAAATCCTCACTCGTGACATGCCGAGGTCTCCTCCCACATTCGCTAAAAACTTGGGGGTGACCCGCGATTCTCTCAAACTTGCTCCGAAAAGATTCGGATAGGTTCCGAAGAAGTTCGAGGAAGTTCCGAAGACGTTCCGGAATGAATTCGAGGAGCCTCCGTACAATTTTTCGGACATTCCGATCGTTCCGGCCAATCCGTACAATCCGAACACTCCGAACTCGACGAACATATCCCGCAACACTCCCTAACTTGCATTTCCACGATTTCCGTCTTTCCTCTCCTACCCCGCAACCCCTCCCTTCTACCCCTTCTACCCCTCCTACCCCTCATTACCCCTCACTTCAAATACATCGGCAACCCATACACGATGGGCGCCCCACCATTAAGGAAATCCAGTTTGCACTCCTTCCGCGACTGCGCCACCGCCTCACACAAACTCATTCCAGCTACCCCGCCCCCGCCCCCACTTACCCCACTTACCCCTCCCCCTCCCCCTCCCCCGCCTCCACCCCACAACCCCCACTTCTCCAGCACCGCCACTCCAAACTTATCAATATCCTTATCCGTCACATTCCACAAATTCACCAGCACTACCGGACTGCCCGCCGTCAAATACGTAAGCGGATGGCCCGCCACCTCAAACCGGCCCAGCGGCTTCAGCGCGCCGGAACTGCAGCCGAGCAGAACCCCGCCGGCACAGCGGGGCAGCCGCTTGATTGTGGCAGCGCGGATAAACTGCTCCCCGCCGCCATGGCCGACATACACAAGCACGTCGTTTGTGGCCAGCTGCCGCGCCAGCTCCGCTTCCGAAGGTGCCGCGTTTGTGACGCCGGCCCAGCCGCGCGGCAGCCGGCCGAACCGGTCGCGGAACACGGCTTCGGAGCGCGGCAGGTCGCCTTCCGGATTGAGAACGAAAAAGCCACGGGAGCGGCTGAGAGTGTGCCGCCCGGCGGGGTCGGCGGGGTAGCGGCGGAGTAAAGAGCGGAGCATTTCGAGCGACGGCACGCGGGACACGGAGCGGCCGCGGAGGCTCGGCAGGAGCTCCCAAGGGAACTCGTGGCACTCTTTGCCGATTATGAGGACGGTGTGCGGAGGGGCCGAGGGGCGGAGGGGTTCCGAGGGGTCGGAGGTTCGGGAGGTTCGGGAAGTTCGGGAGTTTCGGGAGGGTCGGGGGGTTCGGGAGGGGGCGCGGGGTCCGAAGGTTCCGTCGGATGTTCCGCCGGTTCCGTCGGATGTTCCGCCCGAGTTCCGTTTGTCGGATGATCCGTTTCGGGAACTTCGGCTCGATCCGATCTCCCCGCAATTGAGCCCCTCCCCCGCCAACCCCTCCCCCGCACTGTACAGTTCCAGCAGCTCGTCCAGCTCTACGTACATTTGGTCCACGTCCACCTCGTCGTATGCGTTCTGCTCGCCGTGGAAATGCAGAATGTCCAGCACAAAGTAAATCAGATCCTCCAGCAGCTCATTGCGGCTGCTTTCGGCAGTTACCCCGCTTACCCCGCCTACCCCGCTTACCCCGCCGGCCCGATTCCGAGAGGGGCCGAGCGCCAAAAACAGCCTTAGAACCTCATCGTCCACTGTGAGAAACCCGTCATAGCGGCATACCCCGCCCCCGCCTACCCCGCCTACCCCGCCTACCCCTCCAACAAACTTCCGCCGGCTCTTCCCCACCTGCCCCACCTGCCCCACCTGTCCCGCATACCCCACCTTCCCCACCCGCCGCCTCCGGGACGGCAAAT
Organism: Sporopachydermia cereana; assembly: GCA_030561065.1. Taxonomy (NCBI): domain Eukaryota; kingdom Fungi; phylum Ascomycota; class Sporopachydermiomycetes; order Sporopachydermiales; family Sporopachydermiaceae; genus Sporopachydermia; species Sporopachydermia cereana. Next base: position 23,142 of record JAKTWI010000279.1, on the reverse strand, counting down.
GCTTCCCGAGCAGCGCCTCAAACGCCCTTCGGAACGCCGCCAGCCCCGCCCCCGCCAGCCCCGCCCCCGCCGGCCGCAAAACCCCCTGGAAGCCGCCCAGCCACACAAAATCGGCCCGCGCCACCAGCTGCGCCAGCCGCGCGTTGAGCGCAAACCGCCGCGCCCACCACGCGCGCGTGCCGTCTTTTGTGGCCGCCGCGCGGTTCTCCCGCGCATAGCGGAGCGTGGCGTCGCTGTCGGCGATGACGGCGCGGAGCTCGGCAACGGCGTCGGCAAAGCCGAGGGCGGCTTCGTCGGCGTCGCGGGATTTGTGGCGCGCGAGGGGTAGCCGCAAAGTGAGCGCCAGGCGGCCGAGTTCGTAGCGGGTGAGGAGGAGGTCGCCCGATTCGGGCGCCAAGTCGATGCATATGGCGGCCCACGCGGCGGGAAGTTCGGGCAGTTCGGCGGGGTAAGTGGGGACGGGGGAGGGGGAGGGGGCGGGGAAGGGGCAGGTAAGTGCGGGGTAAGTGGGGTAAGTGGGGTAAGTGGGGTATGCGGCACTTTTGGCGGGGTCCTCAGCGGGGTCCTTGGCGGGGTCCTTGGCGGGGTCCTTAGCGGGGCAGATCACTTTTGTCCCCGTTCCCGTTCCCGTTCCCGTTCCGTTCCCGTTTGCCGCCTCGGCTCGGCTCAGCCAGGTGCGGTACGCCTGCGGGTCCAGCGGCCAGCCGAGCTGTTTTGTGTCCGGTTCCGGCCCGCGGTGCAAAAGCCCGTCCAGCCGCAGCGGCACCGCCCGCGGCAGTTCCATCACCGCGGCAACTTCCGTTTGTACCGCGCGGACGGCCCCCGCGTCGGCCGACACGGCGGCAAACATACACAGAAACGACTGCAAGGCGGCAGCCGCCGGCGGCAGATCCGCCAGTGCGGGGCAGCGGGCCGCGGCACCCCGCAGCGCCGCCAACTGCCGTTCCGCCGTTTGCAGGTTTTGTGTCAGTATTACCCCACCGGATGCCCCGCCAGATGCCCCGCCGGATGCCCCGCCGGAGTGCGGGGTTTCCCCGCTTGGGCCGCTCGGGCCGCTCGGGCCGAGACACGGAACGGAAACGACGGAGTCGTCCCAAACCGCAAAGACGGGGTCGGCTATCAAAGCCGCCTTTGTGGCAGCAAGGCGGGCCTCGGCTTGCATTTGCAGCCACAGAAGCTGGGCGCGGGCCGGCAGCCCGCCGGCGGCGTGGCAGCGGGCCACAAAGCCGAGAAGCGGGGTACGCACGGCGGGCGGGGCGGCTCGGAATTCGGCGGGGGCCATTCGGAGCGTCTCGAGAATGACGGCGGCTACTGCGGGGTTGAGGGCGGCGGCGGGGGGCCATGCGGGGGCGGGGTCGGATGCGGGGTCGTAAGCGGGGGCGGAGCTGAAATGCGGGGTACCCCGCGCGGGGTGGGGCTTCCCGTTTGAGTTCCGATCGGCGCTTCGGGCCGAGCTGCGGGTGCGGACGAGTTGCAAATGGCCGAAGTACGCCGGCAGGTCTGCCGCGGACCCGTCGGAACGCGGGCTCTCGGCGTCGAGCGGCTTTTCCGGTCGTTCCGAGCCGCAGACGGCACAAACCAGACGGGCGAAATTGCCGAAAGCGGCATGGATGGCTTTCGGGTCGGCGTTTGCCACGGCAGCTCCGACGGCCGTTTTCAGCTGCAGACAGCGGGACAGCTGAGCGGGGCTCCAATGGCCCAATTCGGCAAACACAGTCTCGGCGTTTCCGGTTTCGGCATTCTCATTTCCGGTTTCGGCATTCTCATTTCCGGTTTCGGCAGTTTCACTTCCGTTCCCGGCATCGGCATCCTCTTGGGCCTCGGCTTCTTCGGCGTCTCCCTCCTCGGCATCTGTGGCCGCAACGGCAGCCACCTCGGCAACAGCCTCGGCATCTCCCGCCGCCTCATAAAACTCCACAAGCCCCGCACAGTACCGCAAACGCGCATGCCGCCCTGCCGGCAGCCCCGCACTACCCCGCACTTCGGCCCGCAGCGGGGCCGCATACGCCAGCGCCTCGCGGCCCAGCCCCGCAGCGGCAAGCAAACCCCGCAGCTGGTGCAGCGCTTCTGTGGCCAGCCCCGCAGTGCACATGCGGAGCGCCTCGGCACACCACAGCGCCGAGCCCCGCAGCCCCGCCATGCGGGGTAGCAGCGAGCGGGCCAGCCGGAGGGCAAACCGCAAAAGCACTGTTGCCTCAAACACGCGGCCGGCCTCGGCATGCTGCTGGCCGAGATTGTACGCCACCATGGCATGGAACCACAAAGCGGTATAATGTTCGGCGGGGCTGGCGGGGCTGGCGGGGGCGGGGGAGGGGTTGGCGGGGTTGGCCTTACTATTTGGCGGGACATCCAACCGAAATAGAACTTTCAGCCGAGTTAAAATACCGATCGCACGGTCCAAAAGCGGCCCATCTAACGTACACAGCCCGCGCGAATGTTCTGTAAACAGAACCGCAAACAGAAGTTTGTCAATTGCGGGGGAGGGGCCCAAAGCGGAAGCGGAAGCGGAAGCGGAAGCGGAGGCAGAAGCGGAAGCGGAAACGGAAGCGGAAGCGCCCCGCGGATACATCCGCTCCAGCAAAGCCGAAACCTCCGTCAGGGCATTTCCCGCTGCCGAGGCGGTTCCGAGCGCGCAGGCCGCCACAAACCGCTGCCATTCCGTCGTCAGCAGTACCGCCAGCCGCGCGGGGTTTTCGCGGGGCAGCCGGCGGGCCCAGCGGTCCGCGGCGGCAACGAGCCGAAGTGCGGGGTATGCTGCGGGGCCATCGGGATGTTTCCAATTTAGGAATATAAGCAAGCGGCTCAGCAGAGCCGCTAGCGCGGCGGGGCAGGCGGGGTCGGCGGGGTCGGCGGGGTTAGCCGCTCGGAAGGCCCGCACTGCGTATTTGACGGCTGTGCTCAGTCCGGCACTCTGCGCCCGGCGGTTCGGCTGTTCCGATTGTGTCGGCTCGGTAAGCAGAAGGAGATGGCCCTGCGCCAGCAGAAGCGCCGCTGCGGGGTATGCGGGGTATGCGGGGTCGGCGGCGGCGTTCCGAAGTGTTTTGAGGCTTTGCCGCAGCCAGTCGTACAAAGTCGGTTCGGTGGTCGGCCCGCCAATGCCGCGTTCGATGAAGGAGAGTAGGTACCGCATACGGGCCAATGATGCGGGGTTGGTGGGGTAGGTGGGGGCGGGGTAAGTGGGGCAAGTGGGGTCTGCGGGGGCGGGGTAGGTTGGAGGACGGAACAGTTTGTCCAGCAGAGCTTCCACAATTCCGGCATGCTGTCCTCGGCTGCCGGCGGCTTGCAGACGGAAAACGACATATGCAAACAACGGCAGCAGCCACGGCGCGCGGGGCTCAGGTGGGGCAGATGCGGAATGCGGGGCAGCTGCAGCTAAGTAACCGTCAATGGCCGCCAGCAGTGAGCGGATGTTTTCCGAATCGGGAAGTTTTTCCGCTTTATTCCGTCCCCTGCGTCCGTCCCGGTCGGATACTTCGGAACTCTCGGTACCTTCCGAACCTTCGGCATCTTCGGCATCTTCGGCATCTTCCGCATCTTCTGAGCTTTCCGCGCTTCCGGCTTCCCGCCGGATCCCCTCTTCCGCCTGCCCCACCTGCCTAATCAGGCAATTGCCCACCACCAGCACAACACTGTGGAACCGCCCATCAGGAGCGGCAAACAAACTGTCCAACCCCGCCCCCTCCCCCGCCCCCACTTTCCTCTTTGGGCACACAGCCTCCAGAAACTCCAGCGCCGCCGCAAACGCGTCACCGTACTTCCGTTCCTGGTAAAGCGTAAATACATACTTTTCCCATTTCAGCTCCACTACCGACTTTTCTGCCGCAAACACGTCAACAGCAACGGCTTCCGGAAAGCGGCAGTGCACAAACAGCCCCGCCCGCCACAGCGCCAGCCCGCCGGCGGAGTCGCCGTGGTTTTTCTGCCCCAAACCGACGGTGTAAGCGACGTTTGCCAGGTTGACGGCCCGCTTTGCTATTAAGGCGGCGGGGCTGGCGGGGTTGGCGGGGTTGACGGGGTTGGCGGGGGCGGGGGCGGGGGCGGGGCTCGGCCCGAGGAGGTCCGCCAGTCGGGCGAAGTTTGCCGACAGTTGCCGAACGAGGCCGAGAGCGGCGGGGAAGTGGGCGCGGGGCAGTGGGGCGTCGGCGGCGGTGGCGGCCAGTTTGGTGGCCAAAACATTGTAGAATGCCGCCAAAGGCGGGGCCGCTTCGGCTGCCTGCTGCGAGGTAGGATGCGGGGAATGCGGGGAATGCGGGGAATGCGGGGTAGACTGCGGGGTTCCGGGTGGGGCAAACGCGGCGGCAAACTCAGCAAGGGCCGGCAGAAATTCGGCTGCGTTCCCGTCGGCGGGGCTTTCCCTATGCACAACCGCCGCCACGCGCTCCACAGCCGGCTTTGTGCTCCAAGCGACGGCCCGCAGCGGCGGGTCCAGCGCGGCAAGCGCAGCCCGCAGTTCGGCAACGGAGCGGCACTGCTGCAACTGCCGGCACAAACGGGCCGTCCGGCTTATGTAATCCGCCGAGTCTTCCAATGCGGGGTCGGCGGGGTCTGCGGGGTCGGCGAAGCTGCCAAACAGACTTTCCCAATCTGGCAACACCTGCGGGGTAGTCTGCGGGGCACCAGCCTCACTAAACTCCCTCACGTGATCTACCACGGCTCGGAGTTCGGCCGGCGGCGGAGTCAAAGCAGGAAGGAGCCGCACCAGCACGGCATACAGCGCCGTTTCCCCCGCGCGGGTCACCTCGGCTCCCTGCGTCAAATACCGGTGGAGCACCGGCACGGATCCGCGGAGAAACTCCGCCGCGGCATCGGCGATCGGCTCGGCGATCGGCTCGGCGGGCCGCTCGGCTTCCAATTCCGCTACCTGCAGGCCGCATGCAGACAAATTCACGGCAAGCGCGTCGGAAGCGGCGCCGGCCGAGTCTGCCGCGCCGGCCCCGCGGGCGGCCCTAGCGGCATGTTTTTGTTCCAGTTGCCGCAGCGCGCGGAGCAGCAAATCCCGCCGCGTATTCCGTTCCGTTCCGTCCAGCAGCGCCAGCCACGTGACGGGCCCTGCGGGGTACCCCGCCGACCCCGCACTTCCGTCGGCATGCGGGGTAAATACCTGCAGCAGTGCCGCCGCGGGGAACACCGGCGTTCGGGCCGAGGCCGCGGCAAGTTGCAGCAGCAGCTGTTGGGCCGTCAGCACCAGCGCCACTAACGCGGCAGACGGGCGGGCCGTCCCGCATGGCGGGGTAAGAGTTAAAATGCAAGTGAAATTCGGCTTTCCCTGTTCCGCGTTTGGCGGGGCAGCGGGCGGGGCAGCTGCGGGGTTAGCCGCCGACCCCGCCAGCCCCGCCAAAAGGCGGTCAATGCGTTTGTACAGCGTCCATAGCTGTTCGAGAGCGAATTTTGTAAGCCGCAGCTCGGATGTGTAGAGCACAAACTTGGCGTAGTTCTGCAAGATGGACAACTCTAAAATGCCGACCTCGGCGCGGATGTCAAATAGGGCTCGGAAGGCCTGGAGGGCAACGGCGAGGATTTTCTGGAGGCGGGGTAGCTGGTGGGGTTGAAGCGGGGTAGATGATTTGAGTTGGCGGAGGGTGGTGAATGCGGCGGCAATTGTGTCGTGACAGAGTAGGGCCGGTGGGGCCTTGGCGGGGGCATTGCGGGGTAGGCGGGGTAGGCGGCGTTGGCGCGGGGAGTTCAGTTGGCTGGGCAGCTTTTGGAGGGGTGGGCGGTGCGGGGTACCGGCGGGGCTGGCGGGGCTGGTGGGGCTGAGGGGATGGCAAGCCGAACTTCGCAATTTTTTCAGCCGAGTTTCAACCTCCGTTAGCGCGTCAAGGCTGCAGGAAAGGAAATCATTGGGGATTTCCATGCTGGATGCTGTGCTCATTGGGAATGCAATGTGGGGTATGCGGAGGGGTAGTTGCGGGGTATGCGGGGTATGCGGGGTAGGCGGGGGTGAAGTTGCATGTTATTCCGCTCCGCCCGCTGTAATGCAAATGACTGCCAAGTAATTTCGGGCCGTAGGAGTTCTTTCTTTGCTGTTTCTCTCCTTTGATGTTTACCCAATTAATTGTAAGGAACCAGGCAGTGAGTTATGGGACCGGCAATGAGACGCCGCTGATGCGCGGTTTGATAGTAGAGATATGGGAGAGTTTATGCTGTGTTTCTGGTAAACTTTTTGCAAAAAAAGAGAACGAAAAGAGTCATTTAATAGGCATAGAAATCAGACGATTGAAACAGTTGTTGATAGTTGGTTTCTTTGCTGGGGCCCGTTGCTATTTACGTTTGTCCAAAAGGGGGAGGCGCAAAAAAACGGGATGAGACGTGAAGGTGGGTTGGTCATTGAGTTGAGAGGGGATATGGGACAGTATGGAGTGAGACGCGATGTTGGGGTAGGAGGAAAGGAGAAGAGAAGAGAGGAGAGGGAAACGGGGGTGGGAGTTTGATTTTTGCGGTTAATATCAGTTGAGGATTAGCAGAAAAAAGTGAGGTTAAAGTAATAGGCTTGGGTGGTGTATCAGCGGGTGGAAGAGGCGGAGAACTGGAATGCATGCTTTCAGTTAAGGGGAAAGCAAAGAGCGAGAAATGTAATGAGCGAATGAGAAGTCTTGTAAGTAATGAACCTGCCGAGAATACAGATATTGATTGCCTGGTTAGACTTTCTATGAAAAGGTGAATTATCGGTGGCTTTACGATAGAAGCAAAAAGGGCATCTTGGCGTTTTGTAGCTCCCACTTTTCGATCGAGTAACGGGAGGAGACGTGATGTTCAGCCGATGTGAGATCAGAGTGAAAGAACAGCAGCATTTTCGAGGAATGCTTTGTATTTACTCGATGAAATGTGGCGAGAAGAATAGAAGAGGTCAGACAGTGTGTTAACTCAGTTTGACCAGATGAGAGGTACGGTAAGAGGCCATACTTGGAAATACGTTGTTGGCCCTGTAGGGGAAAGACTGCAGGAGGGCCTCCGGCGAGAGGCAAGAGCGGTGGAAATGTCAAGAGAGCGTGGAAGGCGGGACAATTGACGGAAGAATAAGTTGATGCCGGTCATTAGAGAGTAAAGGAAGACAGTTAGGAGCTCGAAATAAGCGTAACTGCTGCTGTTATTGCATGTCAGATTAAAGGCGAAATGGAGCAGGAATGATGAACGACACATTGCATGAACCTGCATGAAAAACGACGAAATATGAAATAAAACCTTCCAGTGAACTCCTGGGAGTTTGAAATTCGAGGAGACCAAAACTGGAGACTGCCTGCTTCGATTGAAGTGAAAAAGTTCGAATTTCGTCACTTCAAAATGTGTGATTAAAGTTTGAATGAGCGAACCTTATAATTTTTCGCAAATCTCGAGGACGAATTCGGATGTGATATGTTCGATTTTGCTGGATTTGGTAATTTGATGTTGGCGGAGGTTTAACACTTTTGCGAGGTTCCCTTTGATTTCAAATGACATCCGATACTTCTCACATCACAATGAGCAGACAGAAAAGTTGCTATCGCCCAGGGGGGTCAAACCCTTTGAGAATATGAGAAAAACTGAAAAATTTGGAGGGTCTGGCCGTCCGTTTCAAGAAAAATGTGCATAATTTAGCGGATATGCAACAGAGCAGCAAAAATTCTGCGTTTTTCTGCATAATTGTGCATATTTTCTGTCCGAATTTGCTATTTGTGCATTGCATTGCATTGCACTGCAGCTACATGCATTATGCAGCAAAACTTGAAACATCAATATCTCAACCAAACAAGCATTTACTGTATGGTTAAATATGCTACCAGATGCTAATCTACGGTGCCTATCAACAGCAGAAAGGTAGTATTATTATCATTGCTGATTGGAGTGGTAGAGCGACAAATAAACTGCAATCACATGTATCAAATATGCAATGCACATGCAATGCAACTAGAACTTTGTTAAGGTTCGCCATACATGCATTTGCATTACATTGCGTCAATTAGCGCAAAACCCTAACCTAAAAATCCCGACTTTGGTATGAAAAAAGGGTCTGGAAATGCGATTCTGGAAAACTGGCAGAGGGTCTGGGCGCACGGTAAACGCAGGATTTCGCAGAATGTCCTCGACGAGATTTTCAAGCTGCCATATCTCGTCCAAATGTCAATTTGATATGATCTTTCTGAGATCAATCTGGTAGTAAAAGATGTGCCAATCGCTGCAACCAGCTTAAAGCATCTGAAAAGCTCAATTCCCTCCAATTTGAAGTCAGCTCTGACCATCCAAGTCAGACCCTCCGTCTCCTGTACCTGTATGCACACTATCTGTACCCTTATGCACCAATTGCAGGCACCTGCATGCCCATCGCTCGATCCCTGCTTTCAACCAGACGATTCTCAATGCCGATTTCATTTCTGCGTCTATCTCAGCTTCATACAAGGCAATATGATCCCTAGTAACTCAAACCCAGAATTTCCCTAGAAAAAATATTGCTGATATTTGGCACCTCAAAGGCATCTGAGCGTTTTGCCCCAGGAGGAGCCATGACACCTTGACAATGCAGATTGATCTCTCAACTTATTTTCAGTTGCCATTCATAGTGTCCTTCCTCCGACAATACTGTAGACTTGTTTTCTCTTCTTCCCCTGCACTGTTTGTTTGTAATTGGAGGTGATGATGCAAATGCCGAACCATATTAAAGGCTGGGGTATCGACTATAAGCACAGCCTCCCCGTTCCCCAAATTCAGCCAGAGTCCAGATCTTCCCGCGGAATATAAATCCAGAGTACCCCCCCCGCCAGCAGATGGGATGACGCCGGCGGAAATCACGTCTCGGTGTCTGAAGCATCAAAAGCCCCGGTCTTTGTCTGATAGCTTCGCATCAGTTGTAGACACTATCCACATATTCCTTCAACCAACCAACCAGAGTCAACAAAACAGTTGTAATGATGACAGGTCACCCGACACCTTTCAAGCAACACCAGCCTTTCACTCAGTTGAATCAATCAATCATAATTCATGAAGCTGTTGGCGTCTCTAATCATAGATTTGTTGGCCTCTCATGGCCATATATGACTTCATCTCTCTCTTTTCTGCTTATAAGAGCCACCAAAATGCTTCCCCGGTGCTCTCAAATCCACCCTCTCTTCATTAGAATCCCTCAAATTTCCCTCCTAATCGAACAATTCAGATATCTCTAGTTCGTCAAATGTCAGTCATAAGGGAAGCAGTCAAACTCATATCGTTTACTCAATAAATTTCAGTTGCCAGAACAGTGACTTCCACAGAAACCATTCACCCCGCTCATTAAATATACTTCCAACCCGCAGATAGAAATATAAGTGAGAACATCTCATGTGCTCTCAGAATCCGTGCCAAAAGGCATTAAACTGCCGCAGCATTCAAATCTGCATATAAGTGAACCTGAAAAACCCCGCCATATCACACCAAATCACCCCCGCATAACCTCCTCGATTGTACTTTCCAGCTTCTCAATGCTAAATTCTTCCTTCAGTTGCCTTACTCTCTTTAGGACTTCCCGCGCGGCTTTTTCCGAACTTTCCAGAGTCCAGTTTTTCTGTTCCGTTGGCGAGTCAAAGTCCTCAATTGTCTCCCAGTCGTACACTTCAGCATTTTCTGCCCCGCCGTCTGCCCCGCCTTTCGGATATCGAAGGAACCGCATCTGTCGGCAGTTCTCAATAATCCCCGCGCGGGACGAAGAGGAGAGCACAATCACACATTCTCGGCACGAATGCATCCGCAGCTGTTGGCACATGAGGACAAAAACACAGTTGGAACAGTTCTGTACAAACACGGGGCCCGGAATGTGATTACCGACCAGCACGACGGAGTTTGCGACGGCTGAGAGTTTGAGCGAGCCGAGGTTGTGTTCCGAGAGGTCCAAAAAGGCCGAGGAGATGCTGTCGGCCCGAACGGTTTTGAGGCCGGCGGGCGGTTGCCACAATTGGTTTTGCAGTCCCGAAACAGTTGGCGGAGGCGCCGCGGCGGCGGCGGATGCGGTTGCCGAGCCGGCGGAGGCGGTTGCCGAGCCGGCGGCGGCGGATGCCGATGCGGGTGCGGAAGCGGAAGTGCTGGCTGGCGGTTTCCGGTGCAGCCTTTTTGAGAAGGAGAATTTGGCCGCCGGTTTAAGCGGCTCAAGTTCGGCCCGCAGCGCGTCAAGTGTCTGAATTTAGGTATTATTAGCCCGTTAATGGAAGCCCTTTGTATAATCTGGCAAACCCTTAGATACCACGGAAAGTCCAGTATTCAAACAGCAACATAAACTTTCCATCTCTTTCTTGTAGTTCATACGTTTTGATATGCCTGTAAGTCGTGGGAGGGGATGTTGGCGGTGTTGAGCCGGCAGCGCTCTTCCAGGGAGTTTAACCGAGTTTTTATAGCCGGCACGTCGGCTGATTTTCCGGAATCCCGAAGCTGTTTTTTGATGTCTGACGGAGAGAAGAGGAGGAACGGGTTAGTAGCGGAAGTGCGGACATTGCGGGGTATAGAGGGGCAGTGAGGGGCGATGCGGGGTAATGAGGGGCAAAGTGGGGTGCAGTTGTGGCAATGGATATTTCGCCAGTCGCAAATCCATATGTCTTCCACTTACCGTCTACTTCTGCTGTGAAGGCGGCATAGAAACTTTTGGCATCCATCGTGATGGTTGTATTGTTGTGAGAGGTTGCGTGGACTGAGGTGTTTCAGTTCGGTGTGGGTCTGATGGGTAAAGATGGGGCAATTGCGGGGCAACTGGGGGGCGGCAAAGCGGAATGATCGTGCGGAACGTCGGAGCGGAACGTCGGAGCGGAAACAAACCTCGGAACTCGGCGCTTCTGGGGAACGGCGGGGATACGGCCGCGGAACAGCCCCGGCAATAAATTAAATACTGTATAGGATCACGTGATCCACTACAGGTTTTGCCCTGGATCACGTGATGTTGCACGCAAAGTTATTTGTCATCTGTATTAGACCACGTGATCTGGCACAGAACAATTCTCTTCACCCTCCCTACAATCCCCCCAATCCGTCCCCCCGTTCCTACAACAGGCTTCACTGTCATACATAAACATCTTTTCCTTACTCAATCATATCAATTCATCGAAGCCGGTTATAGCCCAAGTTACAGCCCAAGTTACAGCCCAGGTTACACCCCCCAAATTCTCAACCCGCCTCTCACTCCGCTGGATCTGCCAATCCGGCGCCAGCGACTTCCTCCTGCTCTCTGGCCAAAAACGGCTTGATCGTGTCCTCATAGTACGGCGCATTGTACTTCTGGGGCGGGTTGGCCGCATTCACCTTGTTGAAATACGCATTGTAGATATCCCCGTCGTACCGGCCCAATGGGGAGTTGATGTAAAAATCCGACAAGTTAAACGCATCCGTGTACCCAACCACATTCTTCCGTACCCGCGCGCAAAGCTCCGTAACGGCAAACCGCACCTGGTCAATCTCATCCGAAGTGAAATACCCCGACTGCAGAAACAGCCCCGCATCGCTCTCAATAGAATGCAGTCCAAACAGCAGAAACAGCTCCTGCAGCGCTTCCTGCACAGGACCACTATACGCCGCCGCTTCCGTTTTAATCGACTCATAAAACGCATTCACCATAAAATACCGCGTGTGGATCCGCGCACAGATATTCCGCTGCTGCGACAGCTTCTCAAACGCCTCGTCCGCACTCAGCGACTCCTTCTGTGTCAAATCCAAAAACTGCCGCACCGTCTTGTGCACCACAGACCGGGCCAGGTACTTCCAGCCGTCCACAATAACCCCAGCCGCCTTCACATCCTTGCCGCCCGCACCCGCCCCGCGGCTCGGCTCATCCGCTTCCGCCAGATACCGCATCGCCCGGCCCACCGGCTTCCCCTTCAGCAGCTGCAGCCCGTTCTGGATAAGCGCCCGTCCTGTAGACAGCGTCAGCACGTTATTATCCCCCTCCCACGTGCACTGCACCACCCAGTCATTGTACCCCTGGCCGAAACCGGCATAGCCGGAGTATCCGTGCCCGCCACAGGCCTGCCGGCACTCGTCAATAATCCCTGCCGTTGCCCAGGTAGTGTAAGCTTTAAGCCCCGCCGAGGTGGCAAACAGCTCCTTGAGGTCGGCGATGGTCTGGCGGAGCTCGGCGCCGTCCCGCTGGTTGACGGAGCGGACGCGGGCCGTGACGTCCTGCTGCAGCTGCTGCAGCTGGTGGGACGCGGCCCGCATGGCAAACACGTGCGCGAGGGCCGGCAGGAGCCGGCGCTGGTGCAGCGGGTAGTCAATGATTTTGTTTTCCTCGGCGCCGGGGGTGGCGGCGAACTGCCGGCGGACGGCGGAGTAGCGGAGGGCAATTGTGAGGAAGCGTTTGCCCCACAGATAGGAGTCGTAGACCATGCCGACGCGGCCGCCAATCAGGGCGGCATAGCCGAGCTGGTTCAGTGGCGGTTCCGACACGTCTCCGTTCCGGGATACTTTTGCGTAGCGCATCAGCATGTAGGAGCGCGGGATGCGCACGTTTGTGAACTGGATCCAGCCGTTGTCGATGCCGTCGCGGCCCATTTTCTTGCCGATGTCGCCGAGGGCGATGCCGGCTTTCAGCTGGTGCGTCTTTGTGCTGCGCAGCGGCACCACAAAGTTCTTCACGCCGTAATCCTTGCCGCCGACAATGAGCCGCGCCACCACACAGCAGTGGGTGGCGGAGTGGGCTGCGCCACCGATCCACCATTTGGTGGCGCCAATGTGTGGCGTATGGATGACAAACTCGTCGGTGGCGGGGTCAAAAGTGGCGGTGGTCTCCAGCCCGGCCACATTCGACCCGTGCGCCAGTTCCGTCATGCCGAAACAGCCGTAGAAGTTCCTCAGGTTGTGGGCGCCTTTGGACTGCCAGTATGCCAGCTGCTCGTCAGTGCCGTTGGACACAACTGTGGCGTAAAACAGGCCGTAGTGGACGCCGAGGCGGGTGTATGTGTTTGGGTCAACCAGGCCGACAAAGCCGTAGATGTTGTTGAACTCCAAGTTGCCGCGTTCTTCCATCTGGGACACCCATTTGCCGATGCGCTCCACGGTTTGTTTGCGGAGTTCGGCTTTTGTGAGGTCGTAGAAGTTGTCGTTGCGGAAGAGCGGGTCGCGCTCAAACTCGAGCATCAGCCGTTCCAGAGTTTCCGTCTTGTCTTTGCCGCCGTCGAGATAGTATGTCATTTCCCGGGTGTTGAAGGATGTCTGGGCCCGTTCCTGGGCCATGGACTCTTTCACTTTGAGAGCAGACATTGTAGTTGGGAGTGTTAGGTCGGAGTTAGGCGTTAGGTGTTTGGCTGCAGTTCGGCTGTATTTACGGCTTTGGTGTCCGCTTTGATTCGGCGTTGGTGTCCGCTTTGATTCGGCTTTGGTTCGGCTTTCAGTCGGCTTTCGATCGGCTTTCAGTTGGCTTTCAGTCTGGTCTATAATGTGGCCTTTTCTTGCAGTGTTTGTATGTGTAGAGAGCACCGCTGTTTTCCCTTTGTTTCAGTGGAGTTATATGCGTTTTTGGTGGTGTTTGTGTTTTTGTCCTACATTTCTATCCCCTGGGAGAGCCGAGCGGGTCCTTTTTATATGCCGATGGGCTGACGCGCGAGCCGAGGACGGCGGCGGTCCGGATTGGGAAAAGCTGGGGTAGCTGATGTCAGGCTTACCGGCTGCATGTCACGGAGGGGCGATTTGAGTTTGGCAGGTGAGAGGCGGGGCAAGTGTGGGGCAAGCAGCGGGGCAGGTGTGACAAATGAGACCAGACATATATGACAAACGTGACAAACCTGTGACAGGACCTGCCGAGGCGTGATGCCATGTCAGGTGTGGGGTGTGGGGAGGAGGTACGAAGTGTGGGGAGGGGGAGGAGAGATGAAAAGGCCAGCCGAGAGTTAAAAGGGACCGGGAAATATTGGCGGGTTTTTGCTAGATGATAGGAATGAGAAATGGCTTGATGGTAATATAACAAGGCAGATGTGTGCGTCTGCTGATTTGACTGCTTGCGGAGACATAATAGCACGACGGCTGGACATGACACACCCTGCGAAATTGTCATATGCCGCTGGTGGGTTGATCCGATTGTGGAGAAGGTTGAAAGTTTCCCACGTGCAGAAGATGAGCCGAGGTTGAGCTGGGCCGAGGGAGGCAGGAGTTAGTTTCCGATAACGTGATATGAAATGAGCCCCGGTTAGATTTCAGATAGTGTAATCAGATTAGGCGGGGAAAGGCGGGAGAAGAGGCGGAAAAAAGCGAGGCGATGGGATGGGAACATAAGCGATTGGGTTCAAGATAATCCTTTATCTTTTATTTTAAGTGTATAGATTTGTGAAGAGATTGATGTTGACACACGCGGGAAGATACTGGATATGATTTCTGTGATTGAGACAAGGCATTACTTTGACTGAGTGACAGACGGCAGGTCTGAAGCTCTTACAGGGAGGCATGGCATCGGCCTGACAATGTGATAAGCGGGGATGGCAATCTTACGCTATGTATGCGTGTATTCATTGCGGATTCAACAGCTGAAATTACTATCACCAATCAGACATGAAGCAAACACAACGTATGAAAGGTATAATATCAACCGTACCATTCCTTGCTAATTTCTTGAGCACCCAGGAAAGTACTTACAGATAGTCGGTCGCTGAATCACTCTGTGAGGCTCGATCCATTGTGAGACTCACTGGCATTTATGTGCAGTCAATGAACATTTCGTTACACTGATTTGATGTGATGCTCTAGGCACCTTAGCAAAGCCATCAATTATAACAAACACGCCCTTTGGAGCACTAGCCTGTGACTTTGGCCATTTGTAATCATAGGTTTCAACAATTTGGCCCCATGACCATTCAACCATTCCACTTCACAGGGTTCTTTCTGTATCTACCCCAAGGAGGAACAAACAGAACAAACGCAAAGCACACCACGAAGAGGTACACCATCACCAAGTTGTCCACACTGTTAGTCGCCAGCCCATAGCCAAAGGAAACTAGACCCCCAATTACGAGAGTCAGAGTAGACTCTCGCTCAACTTTGACTTGTCCCACAAAGTCCTATCAGAAAGCCGAGACACATTAGTTCATCAGAACCATACAATCAAAACAATCATCAAGCCATCAAACAGCGCGTTTCAAACCTCCGAATACGTACAATGGGACCTTCAAGCAGCCTTTTGATTGCATCCATCTCTTCAGCTGTGACTAAGCAATGCTCCATCCAAATACCTTATCTGACTGTTCACATCGGCCTCAATTCACAATCACAGTCTCTTCCTCAAAACCTTTATATATATCGTACATTATCTGACTACAGCATCATAACGCTCAACATATCTTGAGAGATACGCGGATACATGAGGCTACGATCGGGATGAGACCTGATGTACAATCAGACATCAGGTCTCATCTCAGCTACCAGCAGATGGAGACTCCATGTTACTATGTCACATGACTTTAGCCTGCTAATCAGAAAAATTTTTAGTTCTTAGTAATGTGAAGGCAACTTATGAGAGTGAAGTTGTTGATAATGGCATAAGAGGTCTTTTTAGAACTCATCAACTGGTCGTCCACTGAAATCTCTCTCACCAAATACTCCTGAAATTGATAGAGTGTTTGGGGCATCAGATACACTCAACCTTCACGTCAACTATCCACAATGTCAGGACATCCCACATACACAGCAATGGATGCTGCTACGATAGCGGCAGGATCCCGGCCGGCCACAGTGCTCTGCTGCAACTGTGGTGTGCCGATGGACGGCTCGACCGGTTTGGTGATGTGCTACGACTGTATAGCGCTCAAAGTGGACATCACAGAAGGCATCCCCCGAGAGGCAAACTTGTCCTTTTGCCGCAACTGCGAACGGTTTCTACAGCCGCCATCTCAATGGGTGAAAGCGGAACCTGAGTCCCGAGAGCTGCTGGCATTGTGCCTGAAGAAGCTGAGAGGGCTGAACAAAGTGAGGCTGATTGACGCCAGCTTTATATGGACAGAGCCGCATTCGCGAAGAATCAAACTGAAGGTGACAGTGCAAGGAGAAGCTATGCAGAACGCCATTGTACAGCAGTCCTTTGAGATTGAGTATGTGGTGATTGCTACTCAGTGTCCCGATTGTGCCAAGTCCTTCACGGCAAACACCTGGAGAGCCAATGTCCAAGTCCGACAGAAAGTTCCCCACAAGAGGACATTTCTGTATTTGGAGCAGGTGATTCTGAAGTATAATGCACACACATTGACGGTCTCTATTCAGGAGTCTAAAGACGGGTTGGATTTTTTCTATGGCCAGAAAAACCACGCTGTTAAAATGCTGGATTTCCTGTCATCAGTGGTCCCTATAAAGTTCAAGAGGTCAGAGGAACTGATTTCCATGGACACCCACACATCTGCTCGGTCGTACAAATTCTCTTTTTCGGTAGAGATCGCCCCTATCTGTAAGGACGATTTGGTTGTTTTGCCCAAGAAGCTGGCCAGGCAGCTGGGAAGCATCTCCCAGTTGGTGCTTTGTACAAAAGTCACCAACTCTCTTCACTTCATCGATCCAATCACCCTTCAAACTGCAGATGTGAATGCCCAGGTCTACTGGAGGGCGCCTTTCTACTCTCTTTCCGACTCATCGCAGCTTGTTGAGTTCATCATTCTGGATGTGGAACCTGTTGGTATCACAAAGGGCAAATGGGCGTTGGCCGATATCACATGTGCACGTGCTGCTGACATGGGGGTCAATGATCAGGAATACTATATTCGATCCCATTTGGGAGGTATTCTCCATCCTGGTGATTCCGCCATGGGTTATTTCACACCCAACACCAATTTCAACTCAGACCTTTGGGACGAGATTTCCCGGGACAACAATGCGCCGGAAGTGCTGCTGGTGAAGAAACACTACGAACGCAAGACGGGCAGAAACAAGAAGAGAAATTGGAAACTGAAACGTATGGCCAGGGAGCACAAAGACATTGTTGCTTCTTCTCATGGCAGTGAGAACTCCAGATCGGCAAGACAAGACCAGGAAAGAGCCGAACGCGACTACGAGATGTTTTTGCAGGAGCTGGAAGAGGACGCCGAGCTGCGGCAGGTTGTTAACCTGTACAAGAGCGAAAAGCCCGCTGCTCCTGCTGAAGATGAGATGGAAGAGGACGACGACGAAGACGCGCCTGCTATTGCCATCGACGAGCTGCTAGACGAGCTCGATGAGATGACTCTGAACGACACTCATCCCGCCTTTGCCGGAGCCGACGATGACGAGGAGGATCAAATGTAATTCATATGCCACTATACTATAAAGGAGTACTCAATCCAACATTTCTTCAAACTCAGACTACCTCTATTTGGACATCAAGAGTAGGAGGAACAGTTCTCAAAGCTGCCAGTATATCAAGCACTTTCTTTCTAACATCCTCTTTCACCCGATTCCCGCATTCTCTTTACAATATCTTTTCCGATAATCGGCTCGGAGCTGTTCAGTCTTCCCCCAGCTGAACGGGATGAGACCTGAAGTTCGCTCCGAGCCGGCTGTCCGGGATGAGACCCCAAGTGTGCTCCGAGCCGGAGCAGCCTAATTAAGCTCAGTGTGGGGTATACGCAAGCGGTATGTGTACGGCCAAACCTGAAGAGAGACCTGGTGTTCCGCATAGGAAGGAGAAGGAGGAAGGATGTCTGACAAGATGAAGAGATCTTTCCACCAAAAGATCTACAAATCAGGTACATTTTCTGAATACAACTCTCTTTTTATCTATTGGACGTCTATCATGCCTACCACTAATTTCAGTTCATTGGAACGCCTATATCCCAACTACCTCTGCTCCCCCATCGCCGATCCCCGATCGCTGCGTACACCCCCTCTGTACGCAGCTGCCCCGGCATTCTCATTCTTCACTATAGACGCCAGCAATCAGGGCAAATAGTCAATTAAGATTGCATTTTTGCAGGCCATTCTGAAGCAAACAAACAAGCCAAACAGCCCCTTATCAAGCCGTATAAATAGGACCCGCAGTGTCCCTCACAAATACTTCTCTGCCCTCCCACTCCGTTCGTACCCCGACATCTCGTGTGAAGCAGGACATCAGCTCTCATCTCCTTCCCCACAATAGAGGACCATTCCAACCCTTGACGAAACAATTGTTTGCTTCTGTTGCTGGTATTGTTTATATCAGCAGTAACAACGCTATCAAACAGTTCTCAACACTTCTTCTTTCATCCCGGCAACCCCCTGTGTGAAGGCAATATGCTGGCTGCTCTCAATCCGACTTTCTCAAGTCTCCGAAGCCGAATTCCCAAACGCTGTGTATCCGCTGTATCCGCTCTTCCGCCTCCTTCCGCTCTTTCCGCTTCACGGTTTTCCACTTCGGGTAAAATGGCCGCCGGCGGGATTGTGACGGACAACGTGCGGCCCGAACCGGACAAGGTGCTCCGGGACATTGCCGACTATGTCCACAGCTACAAAGTAGACTCGGACCTGGCCTTTGAGACGGCCAGGCTGTGTTTTCTCGACACGCTTGGCTGCGGGCTGGAAGGCCTGAAACACAAGCAGTGTGCTGACCTGCTGGGCCCCATAGTGCCGGGGACACAAGTGCCGAACGGGGCCAAAGTGCCCGGAACGCCGTACCAGCTGGATCCCGTGCTGGCGGCTTTCAACAACACTGCCACGTTCCGCTGGCTGGATTTCAACGACTGCTGGCTGGCGGCCGAATGGGGCCATCCCTCGGACAATCTCGGCGGCATTCTGTCCGTTGCCGACTGGCTGTCCCGCACCTATCCGGACAAGAAGTTCAAAGTGAAGGACGTGCTGGAGGCAATGATCAAAGCCCACGAGATCCAGGGCGTGATCGCCCTGGAAAACTCGTTCAATGCTGTCGGGCTGGATCACGTGGTGCTGGTGAAGGTGGCATCCACAGCTGTGGTGTCCAAACTGCTGGGCCTGTCCCGTGACCAGACAATTGACGCTCTGTCACATGCGTTTGTAGACGGCCAGGCGCTCAGAACATACCGCCATGCACCCAATACCATGTCGCGGAAGTCGTGGGCGGCAGCGGATGCCACTTCGCGGGCGGTGAACTTGTCGCTGATTGTAAAGAAGGGCCAGGGCGGCATGCCGTCGGTACTGACGGCGAAAACATGGGGCTTCTATGATGTTTTGTTCAAGGGCCAGCCGTTTAAATTCCAGCGGGGATACGGCTCGTATGTTATGGAGAATGTGCTGTTCAAAATATCTTTTCCAGCGGAATTCCATGCCCAGACTGCTGTGGAGGCTGCAATGACTCTGCACAAGACACTGAAGGAGAAGAACATCAGCACGGACGACATTAAGCATATCCGCATTCGGACGCAGAACGCCGCTATGCGCATTATTGACAAGAAGGGTCCTCTGTACAACTATGCCGACAGAGATCACTGTATTCAGTATATGGTGGCTATTCCCTTGCTGTTTGGCAGACTGACTGCTGAGGACTACAGCGATGCCGTAGCCGCTGACCCCCGCATTGACGAGCTGAGAGCCAAAATGGAGTGTGTGGAGGACCCCAGATTCACTGCCGAGTATCATGAGCCCAGCAAGAGGTATATTGGCAATGCGCTTCAGATTACGTTGAAGGACGGAACAGTACTGGACGAGGTGGAGGTCAACTATCCTATTGGCCACCGCAAGAGACGGGAGGAAGGGACGCCTGTTTTGCTGGCCAAGTTTGAGAGACATCTGAGGGGCAGATTTGGCGATAGCAAGCAGACAGAGGAGATTCTGGCCGCCTCGGGGAAAGACGTGCTGGATATGAACATTGACCATTATGTTGATCTCTACACTACTTCGGCTTAGGGTATTGAGTATTGGGATGTATGGAGTTGAACTTAGCTGTCTTTTGTGAAGTGGGTAATAGCCGTGAAGATTTACAGACTTCCGGCGTTTGTTGCAATCGGTTTATAGGGCCTATAAGGCTCAGCATAGCCAGTAGAGCTTATGTTTTCCCACATTTATGGGGTACAACACTGAGTTAGCTCTTGATTTCTAGCCTTAAATGGTTTGGAAGGAGACACTTTCTGATAAAGTCAAGATTACATACTTTCAAGATAGGTAAATCGATCGCAAATGTCGCATTCCCGTTATTTCCCGGCTCCGGTCGGCTCCGGTCGGCTCCGGTCGGCTCTTCCACTTCCAGATCACGTGATGCTTATCTTGTTGTGTCCCGAAAATACCGGACACTTAATCCATCTCCCTGTCTGTCCATTATTTCCGGACAGCTTGATCATCACCAAAAGGCAACAGGTAAACAATGGCAATGAGCATTTACTTCTACTGAGCCGTCTTATGAAGATGAAGAGAGCAATTGAAAGAAGTCTGAATGTCGGATGTATGGGAGAAATGGGGAGTAATGAAATCTATTCTGCTCCTTTTTACGAACCTCTCACTGAGCTATTACTGCAGCTTGGAGCACAGGCATTCCCAATGAATGAGAAGTCTCTATGATATTCACATCAGCCGGCCTGTTATTCGGGTTTCATTTTATGACAGAACTCCTGGTCTGAGCTGCTGGTTTTCTGACACCCACTGGATTGCAATTCAGTCTGCTGGTTTTCTAAATGTATAACACATGCGAAAGAAGACATTTGGAATGCCATATAACTCCTCTCGTGTCCTCAAAGCTGTAACACTCTCCATTCAGCATCACGAATATTAGGCAACTTGCTGTTGCAAATGCACTCTTGTGAATGACTGCATCTATACAATCAACTACTATCATCAAACCCCCCTTCAGGACTGCAAACAATGAAACCTAATCAACAATCGCACATTCTCCCATAACGCACCTGGATCCTCCACTATGGCCGAAAGAAACTCCCCTGTCTCTAGGCGGATGCCGGATGAGCCGATGACGCCTAAAACGGGAAGGAGATTTTTCTTTTCCGACGCATTGCGGGATGTTGATCTGTACTCGTTGACCCCGGCGCAAAGAGCCGAGAACCGCGGGCCGTCTTCTCCGTCTTATTACTCCCCTACGCGAGGATCGCCTACTGGAAGAAGACAGGTGTCGCTTACAAAACAGCCTCCGCCCTTGCTGGGAAAGTTGGAGGGACTGAGGACACACAATCTGCTTTCCAACACCTCCAATGAACACATTGCAAAGGACTCGCCTTCTGGCCCTCACTATGGAGAGGCCCTGAGAGTCTCTCCACTAAAGCATCAAAACCCAAAACCCTTGCCGTTACCCTTTTCGGAAGAAAGACGGGATCCTCTCGGCCTCTCGGATATGACTGCCGAGATTCCCAAATTGGCCAAAACCGATTCGGCTATCGCTGCACAACCGGCTTTGCCAACTCTGACCCATCCGAGCATACGGAAAGGCTCGGTAATGGATCAGTACGCCATAGACGAGAAAATCGGCAAAGGCGCCTTTGCCAGCGTATACCGGGCGGTGAACAAAAAGACCAAACAGGTGCTGGCAATCAAGCAGATGCACATAGACAGGAACAATGCTGCTGAAACCCAGTCGCTAATGGTGGAGATCGACCTGCTGAAAGTACTGAAGCACAGGAATATTGTAAAATACCATGGTTTTGTGAAAACACGCGACACGCTAAACATTTTCCTTGAGTATTGCGAATTGGGCTCTCTAAGAAATGTTTATAAGAGAAACGGGCCACTGACGGAACTTCAAGCGAAAAACCACGTGAGGGAAATCCTGCAAGGACTGATTTATCTCCACAGTAAAGGGGTTATCCACCGCGATATTAAAGCGGCAAATGTGCTTTTGAAGCAGGAACCGGACGGCAGTATTTGCACCAAACTGGCGGACTTTGGAGTAGCCATTCAGAGCAACACAATTGTGGGCACAATCCGCAAAGCGAAAAAGCAGAACCGAAACCTGGAAAACTCGGTGGACGAAGTGGCAGGAACACCGAATTGGATGGCACCGGAAATCATCCTTCTGGAGGAGTCAACAGCCTCCTGTGATATCTGGAGTTTGGGGTGTACGGTGATTGAGATTCTGACAGGGAAACCTCCTTTCAGCCGGCTCAACAACATTGCAGCGTTGCATGCCATTGTGGCTTGTGCCCATCCGCCGTTCAGTACAAACGAGCAGGATCCCGAAGGGTATTTGCTGCTGTCTGAAGAGGCTCGGCAGTTTCTTTTGGCGTGTTTTGTGAAGGATCCCCGCCAACGCCCAACCGCGGAAAAGCTTCAGAGCCATTTATGGCTGGTTGAAGGAGACGCAGCAGGCAACGGCGGAGTTTTGATGAGTGAAGAAAATGGCAAAAAGACAGTTACAGACTCTTCAGTACCTGCTGAGAGTATTTCCAATTCCTATGCCTCCAAAGAGAGTGTTTCCCATAAGGGAAGAAGGGTACTCAGCAACGGAGGGTCTAACTCCAATATAATAAGACCCGCGGAAGAAAGGACAGAGTCAGGATTGCCCAATAGTAGGAAAGAGCTGGAGAATAATGACGTGTACACATCCAGGGCCAGGGCATCCTGTGTCAGAGAGACGGAAGACGAGGATTTCTCGGATCTGATAGGAGAGGTTGATATATCCGTGTTGCAGCAGAAACTAGCCGCCCAATCTCAGCAGTCATTCAGTTTGCATTTGGAAACAGAGGCGGCTAAAGAGCCAGCAGAAAAGCACGAAGAGAACAACTCCGAACTGAAAATAACCAAACGGAGATCAAAACATAAACACGGTTCGGGAAGAGGAAGCGCAACACACGGAGAGCGGACGACAGAAGCTAAACGGGTCGGCAGCTACTTTGATGTTGAGGCTGCTGTTCCGAATAATGTCTCTTTCTCTGATGGGAGGGTGTCTTATAAAGGGAGGAATTCTGGCTCGTCGATGATATCGTGTCATTCTCAACAGGAAGCCGATTCAACTGTCTCACATTTGCTGCAGAGGTTCCAGGAGCGAGATGACGAAACTGTGGAGAGCGATTTTGCTGACATTGAACGTGTGTTTCCAGGTCAGTGAGGGAGTTTGATGAGATGTACTATGAGGGGATACTGATGAGATGTATCATAGAGCAATGCTGACGAGTTGAGAATATCAGACATTCAACGAGGGTGTTGAACGGTGATAGATGACGATGAGTTTATAAGAGACCAGTCCACAGCAAACATAAGGTCTACTAATGAATCTGTATATATGAACAGTAATGATGCGAATGTCAAGTAAAGCTGTTCGGACCTTGCTATGTTAGTAGTAGTAGTAGTAGTAGTAGTAGTAGTAGTAGTAGTAGTAGTAGTAGTAGT
>JAKTWI010000278.1:0-35368 GCA_030561065.1 Sporopachydermia cereana | reverse complement strand
GGCTGACTGTGGCTGACTGTGGCTGATGGTGGCTGATGGTGGCTGACAATGGCTATTGTCAACTTTTCACTGATGATCCATTCCCATCAATAACTCCCCTCTGTTGGCAACGAGACTAACCTCTTTCATCAGTTTTATGCCACGTGGTGCTCGCATTGCAAGCGGCTCATGCCGACGATTGAGCGGCTGGCAGAGCAGTTTGAAGGAAACAGCCATGTCCAGATAGGTATGTGAGATTTGGGAGGGAATGCAACAGTACCATTACTAGAGAGTGGGGCATTCTCAAATATCATAACAAACCCATCCATACTAACAACGCCCAACTCAGTGAAATGCGATGGAGACGAAAACAGGAAAATATCCAAACGCTACGAAATTGAGGGATACCCCACACTGAAGGTATGAATTGGAGAAATGGCAAAGGGAGGGGGTATGAGGATGGGCATGTGAGAAAGAGAGAAGGGCAGAGAGGGAGGAAGATATAAGAGCAGAAGGCAAGAAAGAAAGAAGCAGAAGCGGAAGCGGAAGCCGCGGAACAAAGGAAGGAAGCAGCAGGAAAGAAGGAGGCGGGAGGCAACAGTCTGGGAAGCATCCAAAACAGTCTGAGAATCAGCCAGAAGACCAGAAGGGCAAAAGGCTGCCGAGACCAGAAGGGCAAGAGGCTGCCGAACATTTCATCTCATCTCATCTCAGTTCATCCCATTTCATCTCAAATCAACTCCCTTCACATAATTCCTCCTTCGAACTCTTACTAACCCCCCAGCTATTTGACCCCAACGACATCAACCACCCAATTGAGTATGCCGGCCCGCGCCGGCTGGGCCCCATCAAAGCGTTCATCGACGACCACACAAACACGGCGTCCCGCCGCAAAGTGGACAACCCGATTGTGGCAGTAGACGAAACGAGCCTTCCGCTTGTGGAAGGTAGGAAGAAGCTGGTTGCCTTCACGTCTTCCGACGATGTGGCGCTGAAAGGGGAAATTGAGATCTTGGCTCGCGTGTACAAACACGACGATGTGGTGATTGCGGAGGTGGACGTGCCGGCCCACAAAGCCATAGCGGAGCAGTTCGGCGTGGCACAAACGCCGAAGGTGCTGTACATCGCCGAAGACGGCACATCCGTTCCGTATGCCGGGCCGCCGGATGTGGAGCAGCTGATTGCGTTTGTGAACAGAAATGCGGGGCTGTTCCGAACTCTGCAAGGCGGGCTGACTACTCAAGCGGGCAGAATCGCCGAGGTGGAGGAAGGCGTGAAGCGGCTGCTGCGGGACAAATCGGAGGGTCTGGCCAACGATCTGCTGGCCCGGCTGAAGGGTCTGGAGGATCTGTCGGCAAGTTACTACCGGCGGATTATCGGGAAAATTATGAAGGGAGACGCGGGGTTCGTCGGCAAGGAGCGCGCGCGGCTGCAGAAGGTGCTGAAAAGCCGGTTGACGCCGCAGGCCGAGGAGAGTCTGCAGATCAGGTTGAACATTCTCAAGGCGCTGAGTGAGGAGGAAGCGGGGAAGGATGTAGCGGGCGTATTGGGGGTTTGAGTTGGAATGCGGGGATGTGGGGATGTGGGGATGCGGGGTAGCGGGGTAGCGGGGTAGCGGGGTAGCGGGGATAACTATAGAGGACAGAAGAGAGTAGCTGAGCAATGTAAGTTGCCGGGAAAGACATTTCATATGCTGGAGGTGAAGTGTAATGTACAGAGGAAAAAGGGGGAATAGAATGTCACGTGCTGGATGGTTTATAGAAGCTGCTGATAAATGAATGCATTTGCTGGACGATCGGTATAGCTGTCCGGAATATGTATACCGTTTGCTGAACGATCAGCGGAAGTGGCGGGACGGACGGAACGGGCGGGACGGACGGAACGGGCGGGACGGACGGAACTGGCGGAAGCTCTTCGGCATACCGAAATAAACTCCAATTAGCAGATGAGCCAACAGTCTCCTCATAGTGCAGTCTTTCCCGATAACATTATTCCGTTCAGTACATTTGTCTGAAATAGATACACAAACAGCCGGTCAATAACCTCACAGCTTTAGACCCAATGAGGATAATCACTTCTCGATTCTTTTGGCCTCAAAACAACAATTCCTTCAACCCATTCTTGAAATGTTTTGGCCAGAGGATGTGGAGGGCGGATGAGCCGATGGATCGGAAGATTCCGGAGGGGACGGGAAACTTGGATGATTCCGATAAGCCGAGCTTTCGGGTAAGCAGGCCGAGGGTCTCGGTTAAACCGAAGGGTCTCGGTTAAGCCGAAGGGTCTCGGTTGAGCCGAAAGTTGCAAGGAGCGGATGAAGTCGGATGTGATACACAATCTCTGCAAACTCTTTCCCCGGCAGATACAGTTTTAGGTGACAGGTTCGGAAGAGATTGACAAGTTGCAAGAACTGGTATGCGCTGGCCCCTCTCTTTGCCCCGCGTCTATTTCCGCTTTCGGCATAATACCCCGCTTTGGCCCGCCTTTCCCCGCCTACCCCCGCCTACTTCGCTCTACCCAAGTACAAAGCTGAGCAAAAAGAGTTACAGAACGCCACTGAGCAGAGTAACTGCTGGCCCCTGACATCAAACGCCAGAGTCCCAGAAGAGGAAAGAAAAACACACACGATAGCCAGTCCAGAAGCAACAGCTATAGATACTTCCGCAGCCGTCTACTGAAGGTGAATGAGCCCTAGTTATTCTATGGATGTATGACTGAGCGCTGGTTTTCTATCCTATCATCCGTATTAGGAATAATACTGGCAATTCTAACTTCATTACTCTTCCCTCAATGCTCCACTGGTTCAATGCTTTAATGTCTTTCGAATGTACTCAAATGTCTCGCTCTCAATTCCCCTCCTTTCAAAGATCTCTCTATTCTCTTCCGCCCTCTCGGCGATATTAGTCTCTCTATCCAGTGGATAAGTTCCTCCCACCACCAAAGCACTCTTGAACAAGAGTTTCAGGCAGGGGCGTATCCCAGTCAAACACAGAGTATGCACAGTCAGTGTGAAGTAGTGGCAGAAAACATATAGAACCGCTCCCTCCACCTTTTGCTGCTATCCCAGTAATCTTCCTTTCATTGCTTATTCTTCGTCTGTAAAATTACCGCTCCTTCATATTCTATCCGCATAGTTTTATTCCATTTCCTCTCTCTCATCCGCTCATTCACTTCCTTCCTTCATTTCCGCTTCCTCCCAATTTCTCCGCTCTCTAATAATTCATCCGCTCTCCTATTCTATCCGCTCCCTAGTTCCGCCTCCTACCCCTCCTTGCCCCTCCTTACCCCTCCCCATCTTTACCCCTCCTACCCCTCTTTACCCCTCCCCCTCTACCCCTCTACCCCTCCCCTACCAGTCAATTTTCCTCCCCACAGCCACGGCCCGCACCAACTCGGGCGCCACTTTCCCCGCCACAATCGTCTCCTCCACCAGCATCTTCGCATGCTGCGGATCACAGCGGGCCAGCCATATCCGCTCCCCGCCTTTGCGGTATATCAGCGCATTGGCGGCAAATTTGTGCCCGCCGACATGCGACACAAACGCCACTACCGCCCCGCCCGGCCGGTCGTCGTGCGCGTCCCGCTGCAAGTCGTGGCTCCGCAAATGCCGCTCCAGTTCCCGTTTCAGTACCGGCGCGGTAATGCCGCAGCGCTTGTCCCGCGTTTTGTGTGAACAGAGCAGCACAATCGCGTCGTACGGCAGCGGCTCAATTTCCACTTTGGGAAGCGACACCGAGAGCGGCTCGGAGGTTTCCAGCAGCGCCTCCAGCACCGTTCCGAGCTGCTCGGGAGGGAATGTCACGCGCACAAACGCGGGGAACAGCAGCAGCTCGTCGTCACATGAGAAGAAGTCGTTTTTGGCCAGCGAGCAGTTCAGCGTTTTTATATTCTCCTGTTTGGGATGAGACTTGAGGTGTTTGGCCACGCGGGCGGCAAGGGAGGATTTGCCGTAGGAAATGTCGTGGGGCCAGTCGGTTTGGCCGGTGGGGATGAGAATCTGCACGTCTACTGCCTCGGCTGTTTTCCATAACGGGTCTTTGTCGTTGCGGGAGAAAGCGGGGTATTTGTTGGCGACGTCGCTGCAGGGGCAGTTTTGGCAGAGGGGGACGATTTGGGAGATTTCGGCGGCGGCTGAGGCGGCAGAGGCGTCAGCCGAGGTGTGGAGGAAGGAAAGGAGGCCCATTGGGTGAGGTTTGGTGGGAGATTGAGGGTCCAGGTCCGAAGGTCTGAAGGGTCCGAAGGAAGGTCTGATCAGAGTCTGATGAGGATCTGATGATGATCCGATCAGGATCTGAATTCAGAAGATGGGGTTGAAGTTGAAAGATCGGAAGATCCGATCGAAATTGGAAATCGGAAGTATCCGAATGAAGTAAGAGGATAGGAAATATCCGAATGGAGCTAGAAGATCCGAAAGATCCGTTTGATTCTGGGATCCGGAAGATCCGATTGATCCTAGAAGTTCCGAAAGATCCAAATGATCCAAATGATCCGAACTTCAAATGATCCAAAAGATCCGAATCCAAATGATCCGAAAAGGCCAAAAGATCCAAAGAATTCTGGGAGATCGGAAAGAGAGATCCGATTGATCCTAGAAATTCCGAAAAATATGGCGGATCCTGAAAGATCCGAGGAATTCAATCAATCCTCGAAGTTCCAAAAATTATGGCTGATCCTGAGAGAACGTAAAAATCCTGCAGAGTCCCAATTTCCCGAAAGATCCCAAAGATCCGAAATAACCTGCGAGATCCCACTTTTCCTGGAAACTCCGACAGCTCTTTCAAACTCAATATGTCAATCAAAGACTCAAAAGTTCCTAAAGGAGTTCCAAAGGAGTCTTGCTGTGCCTGCCAAGACCTTTTGCTGGAGAAAATGTGGGGTCCGCAGATGGGCAGATGTTTCTTATATAACCGTAGAGGTGGAGAAAGGTGGGGTCCTCAAAGGATTGCAATGGGCTTGCAATGCCGTGGAGACCGAAACACTGGATGGAACCTGGCGATGGATTCTTGTTGAAAACCTTAGGGAATTAATCCTTTTCAAGTATCTCCGACAAAAGGGGTTTATTACGCCGATAAGTCCATTCGGCAGAGGGTTTCTTTTGCCAGCTTTTCTCCGCTGATATCCACAGCCCAGATTTGCCTTCGGATTTGCCTCCGGAGTTTTGCCTCCGCAACTCCGAGTTTGTATCCGAAAGCGGAATATAAGCGGATATCAGTTTCACATTGCGAATCGCCATTCGCTTATTATGTTTTGTTGATTTCGGTGTTAAGAAATGGCCGGTCCGGCCGTTTCGGGTGGAGAGATGTGGGAATGGGGTGAGACGCGAGGATGGAAAGCGGAAATGATGTGAATGGGGGTGTGAAAGGTGGGCGCAGTGAGGTATGAGGTTACTGGGGGAGGCGGGGCGGTGAGGGGGGCTGAAGACGGAGTGAGACGCCATGTCTGTGGAATGGAGTGAGATGCAGTGTTGGTTTGGGGCGGGAAAGGCGCGGGAAAGGCTGATGCTCTGATAGAGGAATGATGATCGGCTTATGATTGAAAGCGGCTTGTAGTTAGTATGGCTGGGGGCACATGTGATACGGAGGCGCAGCTGGGCAGGCTGGGGGCGCGGTGTGGCTGAGAGGCAGTCAGCAGGAAGGGATAATGTGCCTCCGAGTGGTTCCGAGGTCACAGGATCGGGCCCGGCAGATTCTGGGAGGAAAGTATAACATGGAATTTTACGATGGCATCAGATCCACGGCACGATCAGCACATGTGATGTTTGCACCGAACAGATTTGGATGTTTGACAGGTGATTGAAGGGAGGTTCGGAGTTCGAATGGAGAGAATCCCGCAGGTACATGCAGCTTCGTGCAGGAGCATGCAGTGTCCATAGCAATGTCAGTATCGCCATCAAAATACAAGTACTACAGAATGTCTTTCTATGTTGGCACGAAGGCGTAGACGTTCTTGAATGTGATCTGCGTTATGTCCTTTCTTTTCTCCTTTCTCTTTTCCCCGCCATTTGTTCGCGACTGAGATGTTCCGTCATCATGCACCTTCCTGCAGCCTTCGAGCCTATATTCACAGTTTGCATTCAAGCACAGCCGTATCGAAAGCTGGAAAGCCTAACCCGATGACTTGATCAACAGACAATCAACCTAGATAAAACATATGTTTGGAGTTAACGTAGTATGCAGACTGAAGGCCTGCCGTCACCTGCAGGGGGTGCATTCCAGCTTCTGGTTCGGAGTATTTTGCAACCCTCCTTCTTGATGACACTCCCGGTGTAACTTGTGGCCAAATTACGATATTTCAGGCTGGTACCTGACTCTCAGTTCTTGTAGATGAAACCGGGCTATGATCTCGTCATTCTGCCCCACTATCAGGAAGCTCACTCGAAGCATTGACGTTGACGCAGTCGGGCTGGAGGCTGGAGACTGAAAAAAGGTTCTGGCTGCAGCTGAAGACAGTTTATGGGATCGGGGTTCTGCTATTCTTGGATCATCCGACTACGCTCGCTGATAATCACGTTATAAAAAGGACTGGAGTTGAACAATAAAGCCCATTGATGCCTGAGTCATGTTTGATGATTTGAGGCCCTTTACGTAGCATATTGGGAGCAGAGGAGATGTTCAACAACTCAGTCTCATCAGGGGTTTCCCTAGACCCTTGAGGACTCTAGACATTTCAAATCTCACACAAATATGAAAGTTCAGACTACGGATGCTAGTGTACAGCCCGTTGGGAGCACGCCTTTGGAAACATGTACGACGCTATTAATAGCTGTGGCTTCCCTCAAACCGTTAACTTTATAAGCAGGAAAACGGCCTAAACAGTTCACGAAACTGCTATTTCTGTCGAGTGAGTTAGCCAAGGGGCAGGCTGCCGCTGGCGCGCACATGCAGCAGTATGTAGAACGAACAATGCTTTGCATGAGAAGCAAACTTAAGATAGTTGTAGTAAACCTTGTACTGTGCATTGCATGTGCATGCATTAATGTGGTGGGCTCAAAGATAAACGAACCATCAGTGAGAGAAACGAGTCACTGTAGCAACTGAGACTGATACAGAGGACATACAGGACATAAGTACTACTATGATAAGCTTATACAAGCTTCTTTTGAAAACTTCCTAAGCTCCTGTGGCTACACACTGCAAATTCGATCCTGAAACTTGAGATGCAGACTTGTCCAAAGCCGGTGGTTCCTGCATCAAAACTTACCCCATACATTACTAGTGCAGGCTGAAGCACCTAAAACGGCAGGTACTTACGTTATTTATAGATTATACCCAATTAGGAAACACTCAGGAAGGGCTTTCGTTTGGATTTCGTCTCTTATCTGGTTTCGAAGTATTACTTCTGATGATGAGGGGTGGAAAAAGGTGAAAAGAGGCTTTACTAACATCTAATGAAGGATAGAATGAATGTCTGTAACTCACGGGGCGATTTGACTCGAAAACACCGAAGCTTCAACTACTTTGAGTGTTGGGAGCCTCTATCAATATGTCATACAACTGCTTGCTTTATGTTCTGACAGCGAAATCTCTGATCTGAGGTCTAATCTAAATGACGCAAGGCATTCAGTGAGCAGAAAGCTGACTGAGGATCAACCTGAATTGATTGCTGATTCCAAGGACGTGCAAGAAGAGGTAGCATCGGGCGCCTCCGCATGCCTCATCCTCCATGAATGAACTTTCAGACCTTCTCCTCATAGAGATTACCGTCGACTTCTATAGCGCTCTACTTTGAGTATTCAGAGAGAGAGTTTTGCGAACTTGCTAAACATAGCCCTGTTAAGTTTCAGTAATGAGTGAATCATACGAAAATCTAGTTGATCAAACAACTATGAAGAACTTGGCGAACTACACCGACACTCATCGAATGTCCCTACCCGCTTTCGTACGTTAATTGAGATTTACTCGATTAAGCCACTTGGCACAGTTGCACGAGTCCTCTCGATATCGTGTCGCTGATTTGCAGAGAAATGATCATTTTGCCTAACACTGCAATCCACCAACAGCGATTCACATCTGGTGATACTCCACCACCAACTCCAAGAACAGCTCTCATTATCGGTCCACTCAAAACCGCAACAGCCCAAAGATTTATGCAACTTCTACCACACATTCCTATCGCCCCAACGCCTCAAATCACCTCCTCATCACCTTATCACCCTTCCTTTGTACTTTGCATTTTTTCCTCCGGTCGGCTGATAAGTCAACCTCTTCGGCATCAGCTGCACCTCTCCTGCGTGGAAATGCACCTTCCTGCACTGTCTTCCATACACCCCTACTATGCATATTCATGCGTCATTTGCATGCATGCACAACGCACAGGAATCGGTCACCAAAGCTTAAATCACCAAATCTCAGCCTGAATTTATGCAAACCTTTTCCTTTTTGGGACGAACATGGCCGCCTCTCTGAAAAATTCTCCATGAAAATTGTCACCTCGGAGAATCCACCATTTGATCAGCACTCGTCAGCTCACCAAGAAGGACGTTGAAACCCAATCTGCCTCTTATTCTCTTCCGGAGACTGATTTGCGGAGGGCAGCTTTCGGATGATAATAATCAGTTTAGGGTTCTGCCGATCCCATCACTCGTGAGCTGACGAGTACCCAAGGTAGCAGAACAATCGTACTCCTACTCCGATTTAGCAGTTTGGCGAGAAGCTTACATAGTATGGGATTTCAACCCGATTTCATCAAAGGAACGTGCATGATGGGGGCTTATAGGAAATGGGCATAAATGAAGTTTTTTCTTTGGGTCATCTCCGGTGGGCGGGGCAAAGCGGTGGAGTGACTGTCTCCACTCCTACCCTGCCACAGCAAGTCTCTCTTCTATTATGTGTGGGCAAACCAGGAGATTGTCACAACTCCAAGCACGAACCGCCTTGAAGTTGTACTGCCTCGATGGAAACCCGACCGGCGCTCCTACTTTACCACCTTCTTTTACTGTACCTGTAGGGCCAAATTCAGTCACACCTCACAATGGGCCCCAATCTGAAATTGCTGGCAGCGCAGCGTCACGACCAGCACAGCTTTTTCCCATATTCTCCTTCAGCTAAGCCCACCAAGGAATGTACAGCATCATTTCCATCACCAATCCCCACCGCCAGCTCTCAACTTCCATTCCAAAGCGTCCCAGCCTCCTTCCTTCCCTCCTCCTGAGGCTGCCCGCTCGAAATTCGAATCATCCCTGACGTCTTGGCCTGCCGTAGAAATAGAGTTTGCTGCGGTATGATGCACAACCTGCCTAACGCTAACCTTGTTGCGCCAATCTGTGGTTGCACTGTTTACATCTGAACTTTATCTTCGCTTTGTACAAACAGGCCCCACGACCTTGTGTCGCTGTTGGGACCGCCCGCAAAAGCTTTTCCTCCTCCTTGTTATCGCCAGTTGCCCTCAGTAAACAAATGAGAAACAAAACAACCCTTCCTGCTGGTATATTTGCCGGCTGAGGCATTCAATCATTCATTCTATCCTTCATCACCGACCAGCCGACGTGCGGATCAACCAGGCGCGATATCCCAACACCCCCCCCCTCCCACGTGAAGCGTGTGCAGTGCCCCCACCAACTGTGAGGATAAGAAAAGCAGAAAAATTCTGTCGCGTAGAGAGACTCTGAAGTAGAGCAAAGCGGCAGAACATTTCTGGAGTCCAGTGCTGCTATACAAGCCAACTTTTGTCTCTCCTTTACTCTCTGGAATATAAACGGTGGGAATCTGGGCTGAAGGGCACCTGGCGGAGCGAGCAAGCAGCCACAACAAACAAACAAACACACTCTGAAACCCTGCAGAAGGACGCGTTTCAAAGATCAGAGACCTTAATACCCCGCACAGCTAATCCGCTGCCACAATGAAGAAAGAACTGCAGGTGTTTATAGGCTTGCATGTGGCCTTTATCCTGTTCGCCGTATACTATGTGTTTGACCTCATCACGCTGATCTACGACGACTCGTATCCGGACGCTCTGACCGCTGAGGACTATGCCCGCAGCGCCTACATGCCTCAGCGCATCCCCAAGATCATCCACCAGACGTATATCAATGAGACGATCCCCGAGATATGGCGGCAGGGACAGCAGCAGTGCGTGGCCCTGCATGAGGACTACCAGTACATTCTCTGGACCGACGAAATGAGCCGCAACTTCATTGAGCTGGAGTACCCTTGGTTTCTGGCCACGTTTGACTCGTACAAGTACAACATTGAGCGCGCAGATGTGATTCGCTACTTTGTGCTGTATCACTATGGCGGCATCTACATTGATTTGGACGACGCGTGCCAGAAGCCGCTGGACGAGCTGCTGGTGTACAATGCCTTTGTGCGGAAAACCATTCCCACGGGCATATCAAACGACGTGATGGGCGCCGTTCCGGGCCATCCCTTTTTCCTCAAGGTTATCAACAGTTTGGAAAAGTACAATCAGAACTGGATTGTGCCTTACATCACGATTATGTACTCCACAGGACCCCTTTTCTTGTCTGTGATGTGGAAGCAGTATAAAAGATGGGGCCTGCCTGAGGAAGACAGAATCAGAATCATTTTCACTGAAGACTATAAAGACACGGATCACTCCTTTTTCACTGCCACGCCTGGTTCGTCGTGGCATTTGTCTGATGCCAAGCTGATCAAGCTGATGGGCAAGCATATCGTTCTAGTCACAGTTTTGGGATTCATTGTGGGATTCACTTTTGTTGCTCTGGAATACCTGTTCTATCTGTTTTTGTCTGGGCCGTACCTTCGCGGGCTGAAGCGGCACGTCTCCAGGCTCACTTCTACAGTCCACGGAAAGATCTTTCTGTCTTCCAACGGGTCGGACTCTGACACTTTCAGGAGTCACTCCATGCCTCAGTACAAGCTGCTGGTGGAGAGCGAACCTGTGGACGACAAGTTCATTGAATCTGCGCACGCTCGCTCTGTTTCGCCTGCCTTCAGCGACTCCATACCTTTAAGCGACATGTCGGTTAGTCCCACGCCGTCGTCCCCCACATCTCGACCTTCCAGTAAGGAAAGAACAAATGCGTTTGCGCGGTTCAAGAAGCGGCTGAGAAAGGACTCCAACATTATCACTCCCAATTACTCGGCAGGCGCAGAAAACAGTGTGATATTTTACCAGGACGAGGAGGCGGATATTGAGAAGGGAAATTGCTCCAGTAACGAAAGGTGAAGGTACAGGAAACTTGTGGGGAATTTCTAGAGGGGGACTCCCGAAAAAGGAAATTGCAAGCATATCAGGTAGGTGGTCAATTCATCCGGTCGCGCTATACAAATAAACTGGGAAGAAGGCTCCGACGATTTCTGTTCTGCATTTCTGTTCTGCATCCATGCCTATTGAATGGAGAAGTGCCAGCGGCATGTGGCACGAACCATATCTCTAGGCATGCAATTGGGAGCCCGGGACTCGGCATGGCGAGTCTGTAAAACAGAAACTGGTGTAAAAACCTGCATGCATTTGGCAGAGGTACGGTGCTGGTGCTGGGAATTATGCAATAAGGCTCAAGGTTATATAAGAAATGGTCATTCGTGTGTTCTTTTTTTTGCCTCGTTTATTTCTGTTCTGTTCTGTGCACTGGCTGCAGTGTTTTGCTGTACTGTTCTTTCTTTGCTTGCTTTCTCGTTTGCTTGCTTGTCTGCTTTTCTTCTTCTCTTTCTATGGCCAAATCGACACGTCGATGTGCCCCTGGAAACAGCTCCTGGATACTATCGCTGTCTTGTAGAAAGGCATAACAAGTCATCACAGCAAGTCACTGACACTCATGGCTTCCGACTCTCACGAAGACAAGTCCTCGAGGGCTGCAGAACAAAAGGACTCTGCTCCACTGGATCACTCTGATTCTGTTCTGCTGGACCGTTTCGCTGCCGGTAGTATGGACCGGGGGTCCCACTGGACAAGAATCCGTAGCCGCAGGTTTCCCTATAATGGACGGAACTCGAGTCCCAGACATCGGAAGCCTCAAAACTCGGTGAACGGAAGAGCCATGCGCATGTTTGGCAGACTCAAGACACACTCCTCGGGACAGAAACACCCTGAGAGTTTTGAACTGGAGGCATCTTCCTCTTCGCTAGATACTGCCGACAGCAGCGGAGCAGGCAGAGACTCAGAAAGTCTGCCCAAACGGGAGGAAACAGTGATGCAGATATCCCAGGTTTCTTCTACCGAAGCTTCCAGATCCCCGTCTCCCAATGACGCCTCGGGAAGCAACCCAGAGAAAAGAGTCCACAACTTTGTCGAGTTCAAGCTCCGCCGGTATAACGAGACGCTGCTGAAGTTGGAGATAAACGAGAAGTCCCGTTTGCATCCCCGGAACTTCCCGCTGCACAAGAAAATGCTGATTGTAGGTCTCTATGCATTGGCTGCTGTAGGCGCCCAGCTGGCGAGCAGCATGTTTTCTGCCGGCGAGAAATCGCTGCAGGAGCACTTTGGCATATCTGCTTTTGTCTCTCACACCAGCAACTCTGCCTTTATGTTTGGGGTCTGTTTTGGTCCCATGATTTTCGCCCCCTTGTCGGAGACCCACGGCCGCAAGTATGTGGTGTTTCTGCCCGTGCTGGCGTCGTGTGTGTTTACTGCTGCCACGCTGGGCACGGAGTACTACTGGCTGTTTGCTCTGTTTCGGTTTGGCTCGGGGGTGCTTTCCTCGGCTCCGATTATGTCTTCGGGAGCAGCGCTGAAGGACCTGTTCACTGAGGCATACCGGCCGGACGCGCTGCTGCTTTTCGCCCTGGTTGTCGGCTCGTCGCCGTCTGTCGGGCCTGTCATTGGCGGCGCACTGATGCAGCGGTTTGGAACCTACAAGGCGATTGTGGTGTTTTTATTCACTCTGTGCCTGCTTTCCTCGGCTCTGGGCCTGCTGTTCTGCTCGGAAACGTATGTCTATAAGATTGAAGACGGAATGGGCCACCGGATCCGCCGGGAGACGGAAAACTTCTCCGTGTGGGGCCGGCACGAGGCGGAGCGGGAGCTCAAGATGGTCAAGAAGCGGTCGCTGCTCTGCCGGCCGTACTTCATTCTCACTAGAGGATACATCTTCTGTGTGGGCATGTATGCCTCGTATGTGTTTGGGTCCATGTATCTGCATCTCCACTGGGTGTGGAAGTACTGCAGCGAGCTTGACCCTGGCAAAGAGAACGATAAGACGTTTATCAACTCTGGCATTTTGGTGGGCATGATTATAGCTGGCGGGGTTGTCCTCTACAGCAGCCATTTGTACCGCTCGCGGCTCCATTCTTCGGACCGCCGAGTGTATCCCGAGATGCGGCTGTTTCCGATGCTGGCGGGGTCGTTTATTCTACCCACCAGCAGTATGGTTTTGGGCTATGAGCGGCGCGTGACTCCGCTGCTGGGATTTTTTGTTCTCATTTTGCAAGGCTTCTCCTTCTTTACGACGTTTCAGAGTGCGCTCAATATTGTTGTCGATCTGTACCCCGATGTGTCTGCATCTGCAGTGTCTTCAATCACGTTTTTCCGGTCGCTGTTTGCCGCTGTTTTGCCGATGGTGGCAGCGAAAACAGTGAACCATGTCCCGTTCCATCTGATGTACCGCTTCCTTGGCTGGGTCAATGTTGTTATAGCCTTTGCGCCCTGGCTGCTGTTTTTCTTTGGCTACAAGCTGCGGGGCGAGCGGGCAAGGTTCAAATGGTCCTCGAGATACCCGAGCCAGAGAGCCGGAAGCGTGTGATGCTCACTGGTAAATTGGAGGGTGTGGCATTTGGCGGAATGTTAGCGTTTTCGTTGATGATTTGTTAGGTGTCATGCTGGTAGATTATAAACGTGGCTGCATTTCGCTCTTTCGGTTTGCTGGTTTGGGTGCGGGAAGGATTGAATAGATCGGATGGGCTGTCATAGGATATACCGCCTTAGATAATAGACGTCATTACCTCTTAATATGAACTTACATTATCATCAAATTGATGCTAGTCATCTAATTTATTCTATCTAGTCGGCTTAGCTTGCAAGATCTTCGCTGGAGCTCAAAGCTTCTTTGATTACGGCTGGAGTAATATAGGGAGATGGCATAACGATTAATGTAATAGAGGGAGATGATATAGCCTATTGCTATATATTGCAGGAGCATTTTATGACACATCAAATGGCCAATAAGAATGCACATGACAGTCTCAACAAGAAGGTAACTTGATACTTCAGCAACTAGCCTTTCGATCAGCACTTCAGCAATACATACTGGAGTATCACCCCTAACCAAACACTGCAAACAAACCACTCCATTCAAAGTCATGAAATCAGAGACAGGAACAAACCCATAAACTCCTTATCAACACTTCTGTTCCACTACAGTTCCTAACAATTAAAAGTCATAGATATCACATTGCATGAGGAATACACATAGACTGGTATGCACTACTAATATACTACTTCATCCAACCACTCAATCTGCCATCCCCCATTCATTCACTCATTCATATCAACATCCGATTCCACATTCTGAGACCCTTCCACACTCTGAATCTCCGTTCCAGCCTCAGTCTCATCGTCCCCCTCGCCTTCAGCCTCCTGCGCCTCCTCATTATTTTCCTCACCACCATTCGACTGTCCTTCTTTTCCTGCCACACCGTCCCCGTCCCCAGCCCCCTCCCCTGCCTCCTGTAACAGCTCCCCATTACTCTTTTCCTCCCCCTGTTTCTCCCCCCGCTTATCCCCCTGTGTCCCCTGCTTCTCCGCGTCATTCTCACTATTATCTGCCATCTCATACTCATCCCTCTCAATGCCCTCTCCATCCTCATCTCCATCTCCATCCTCCTCCAGCAACGACAGCTCCCCTTCCTTATCCGGCGAAAGCCCGTCCCCCGCATCATCAGCCCCTTTCTCCTGTTTCACCTTCACCTCCAAATCGTCCAGCGTCTTTTGGGCCCGCGCCTTTTCCCTCTTCGAGTTTGCACTCGGATTCACAGGCACATAGCTCACCATCTGCCGCAGATACTCTATGCGGTCTTTTTCCCACATCTCAAAATACGGTTTGCGGCCTTCCTCACCCAATTCCTTCCAGGCCTCCGACAGGGCATGCGTGAGATCCAGCGCCTGGGCGCCCGCATCACCGGCCTTCTGCTGCGCCTCCAGCTTCGACTTCACCTCGTCTTTGCTCATGTCGCAGAACCGCATGTACGCGTTCTGCGGCCGCTTCGGCGCGTTCGGGTCCCGTTCACGCGACACTTTTTTCTTCTTCAGCGGCGGGCCGCCGTTGCCGTTGCCGGTTCCGTTTCCGGTTCCGTTTCCGTTTCCGGAAGCGCTTCCGGCGCCGGACTCACTCCCGTTCGGGCCCCGCGAGCCGCCCGAGCTGGCCGACGAGATCGCCGACGGCTTGAGCTTCGACAGCGGCGTCATGCCGCCCCCGCGGCCGGCCCCGCGCTTGCCGCCGCGGCCGCGGCCTTTGCCGACGGGCGTCAGCCCGGCCGCCGGAGAAAGCGGCAGCGGGTCGTCGTCGCTGAGTGTGCCGATGTTTGCCGGTGCCAGCCGCCCTTCCGGCAGCGGGGAAAGCGGCGGCGATATAATGTCCGACGTGCTGTATGTGCTGGACAGGAAGCTGGGCCCGTTGACGCGGGTCTCCAGCTGGTCCAGCAGCAGGCTGTATTCCAGCCGGAGGCGTTTGATGGACTGGCGGGCGCCCAGAATGGCCAAGGTGACGATGTCGTTGCTGGCGTCGATTTCCTCGATGCGCCGCTTAAGGTCTTTGCATTTCTGCTTGTATTTGTCTGGAGGGGAGGTTAGTGAGTGAGAGGAGGGAGGGAGGAGGGAGGGGGGGAGGGAGGGAGGGACTAGAAGGAATAGAGGGAATAGAAGGAAAAGAGGGATTCAGGGAATGAGGGAATGAGGGAATGAGGGAATGAGGGAATGAGGGAATGAGGGAATGAGGGAATGAGGGAATGAGGGAATGAGGGAATGAGGGAAGGGAAGGAAGGGTTCAAAGGGCATGGAAGATCAGGAAGGATTAGAAGGATTGGAAGGAACGGAAGGAACGGAAGAATCAGAAGGAACGGAAGGAATCGCAAGATTCGGAAGGAGTCGCAAGAATTGCGAGAATTGGAACGAATCGGAAGGAGTCGGAAGGCGGCAAGGGAAGCGGGTCGGAACGTGAATGTGAATAGAATCATCGAATCATTGATCCGGTTGATGGCTGTTTGGAGGCCGCTTGAAGCTGCTTGAAGCTGCTTGAATGAACCACGATGGATTGCTCCTTTTCCGTTACTTACTTTCGGCGTCTGGGATTGCCACCTCTTTATTTTTGTTGATGGCAGACATATTCAATGCAAACGAAAAGACATGGGCGAATCTTCAGAATA
This sequence comes from Sporopachydermia cereana, assembly GCA_030561065.1. Taxonomy (NCBI): domain Eukaryota; kingdom Fungi; phylum Ascomycota; class Sporopachydermiomycetes; order Sporopachydermiales; family Sporopachydermiaceae; genus Sporopachydermia; species Sporopachydermia cereana. The sequence goes on along the minus strand of JAKTWI010000278.1, from coordinate 19,115 downwards.
TGCAAACGGCCCTTTTACCTGCCCATCAATATATGGCAATCCAGTAATGAGCGAGTAATGCTGTGATAGTGAAGCAATAAACAGATTGCTTTCCTGTGGCGACGGTGTGTATTATTTGTATCTCGCAGTTCTTACCGCCAGCCTGTGATGTCCCCCAGCACCTATTGGGCAACTACCATTTGCAAGTGTTGAAAATACTGTGATATGCGATACATGGACTTATTCTTACTGATATACAGTCTCCAGCTCTTCTACCCATTGTATATACTCTTTCCAACAAGCCATTATACAGTGTAGAGAAGGAAGACACGATAGTTTGCTCCCAGCCAGAGCCCAGGATTGATTGGCTGCATACACCGTCCGGCTGCCGGGCTTGACGTGGGTGGGTGGGATTTGGTTTTTCGATGATGATATTTTTCGCTACGTTCACTGGCTTTCCAGCAATTAGCCTTAGGCTTTCCTTTCTGGACCGAAGGGTTTCCTTTATGAGGCAGCAGGAGCAGACAAGGCGGGTGATTGGAGGAAGGAGACGCGGATATGGAGAGGATGTGGAAGCGGGAACCGGGGGGAAAGGAGGTTTATAGACTGGATTTGCAGATTGGTTGTTTGATGGAGAGAATGGGGATGGGGGTGTGTATTGCTGTTGAGCAGGAAGGATGACAGGAGAAGCTCACGGTGGGGCAGAGAACGAACGGAACTGTGGCAGCGAAAGGCGGGGGAGGTGGGGTGGGAGATTGTGAGGAGTTATAGTGCAGTATGGGGGTGATATATTGCTGAGTATATGTGGATTTGTTGATGATTGATGATGGAAATAGGACAGCTTAAGGCTGTCGGTAGAGAGCAAACGGTGGAAAGAAGAATTTAGAGTTTATGCGTGTTTCATGTACTTTTATGCATGAGGAAGGTTAGGTCACGTGGAGGAGAGGGGGAGACGCGAGGTGGAAATGTGGGAGGAGACGCAATGTGTAGAGAGATGAGAGGAGACGTAGGGTTCTGAGGTTTGAGCGGAGACGTGAAGGTCGGTAGGCAGGATCAGGATAGCCGAGATCATCATGGACTTGATTGATTGCGTATCACATATACATGTAAGAGTATTATTGAGTGCTTACTTGTGACTGATTATTAGTCCCGAGAAGAGAATGCCACATCCCGCGCAACGCATCTACTCCTTCAAGCTGACGATCCGATTCAGAATGATCTTGTCCTCAGTGGCATCCTTGTCAAGACAGAAATAGCCAACTCTCAAAGCCTGGAACCGCACAGCTTCCGGGGCGCCCTTAGCTTCATTTCCCAAAGCATCGTCGTCCTCGTATCCGGGAACAGGCCAGGGAGAGTTCTTCTTGACCTCGTAGAAGGCAGGTTCAATCACAGCTCCATTAGTGATGTGCTCAGAGTCAGGATTGACGTCGGCCAAGAACCCATCCGGATTGGAAGAAGGGTTCTCTGATTTGAACAGCTGGGTGAAAGTCCGCACCTCAGCCAGTCTGACAGGAGAGTTGCCTGCAGGGTAGTCGGGGACCCATTGAATAAATGTTCTAGGCTTCTTGGACGTTCCGTCATTGAGATACTTGGCTCGGATCTCCACAATTTTACCATCTGCATCCTTTTCGACAGATGTGACCGCAATGTTGTACGGCACCTTCAACAAACCGACCGGTTGACCGGGCATCAACCGGAAAAAGTCGTCACCCTCGACAGGCTCTTCTCGGAAGTCGCTTCTGTCAATGTAGATCTTCTTAGTGAAGGGCACCTTTCTGGAACCCATAGCCGGCATATCCGGTTTGAAGGGGACTTCAATCTCCTCAACGTAATCATCAGGCAGATTCTCCAGAACCACAGCAATAGGATCCAAAACAAGCATCAAGCGCGGAGTGGTGTCTTCAAGATACTTGCGAACAGCACTCTCGAATCTCACCACTTGGATATTGCTGTTGCTGGTTGTGACACCCAAAGAGGCAACAAATGACAAAACAGCTCCAGGAGGAACACCCCGTCTTCTTATAGCAACCAATGTGAACAGTCTGGGATCGTCCCAGCCTCTAACAATACCTGATGTGACCAGCTTCTGGATCTTTCTCTTACTGAGAACAGTGCCAGTGATATTCAGCCGGCCGTACTCTCTCTGAGCAGGTCTGTAGACCTTCACAGCATCACACAACCATTCGTACGACTCTCTTGACAAGTAGAACTCCGTCGTGCACAGAGAATGTGTAATGTTCTCAAAGCTATCAACCAAACAGTGGGTGAAATCGTACGTGGGGTAGATCTTCCATTTGTCGCCCGTCCGGTGATGAGGAGCATTCAAAACGCGATAGGCAACCAAATCCCACATTTGCGGGTTCGGGTTCTCCAGATCCTGCTTCATTCTGAGAGTGGCTTCGCCCACTTTGTATTTGCCATCTCTCATCTCCCTAAACTGTTTCAAGTTCTCTTCGGGAGATTTGCTTCGGCAAGCACAAGGAACTCTCTTGCCTCCCTTTCCACCATCCTCAGACACGCCTCTGTTTCTTTTCACCTCTTCAGGGGTACAGAAACACACATAGCCCTTATCCTCTTTGATAAGGAACTCAGCAAGCTCATACAGACGGTCAAAGTAGTCCGAGGAGTAGGTGACTTTATAGGGCTTGAACCCCAGCCAATCGACAGTCTCCTTGATAGAGACAAAATACTGCTCCTCCTCAGCTTCGGGATTTGTATCATCAAACCGGAGATAGCAGTAGCCGTTATGGTACTTAGCATAGCCAAAGTTCACCAAAATAGCCTTACTGTGGCCAATATGCAGGTATCCATTCGGTTCAGGTGGGAATCGGGTGATCACTTTGCCCCCAGTGGCTTTCAAATGTTCCACCATTCTTTGGGGATCGGCTTGGGGATTTTCACCAGGTTTATGCAAAGCTCCCAAGAAACCCTCAGAGAACATTGAACGAACTGAGGCCCCAGGAGTGGTGACATTCTCAAGCTTTTCCTTGGCCTTTGCCTTCTCTTTGGCGGGTTTTTCCTTCTTCTTAGCCAAATCTCGTTCATCTTTGGGGCCCAGAAGTTCGAGCATCTTTGCATCAATGATAGGTTTGAGAAGTGACGGGTTGGCCCATTTCAGTTCTGGCAAAGCCTTCACATCAGCCATAATCGAGGAGATAGCCTTGTATCGCTTTTCTTCGATAGAGGCTTTGTTTTGTTCAAAGTACTTGGCAATAGCTTTCTCCACATCTTCTTTGGACACCTCTTTGCCCACGCCGGCTTCCTCTTCAAACTCTTTCTCGTTGGCGTTTGAGCCAGCCTTCTTCAGGTATTTCCATCCAGCTAATAGTTGTTAGTACGAGTATGAAATTCAAATCTATGACGCTCACATTGCATCGCAAGCAAAAACAAATCCCACTCACCATCCAATTGAACATTGGTTTTCACTCGGCCGTCGGCAATTGCTTTGGACAAAAGATCCCGACGCTCGCCATTGTAGTCCTTCGAAAAAGAAGCCAAGGAATGCAAAAGAGCTGTGACAGTTTTGTCCGTGGAATGCGTCAAACCCGACTCGGCGATGATGTCCTTCAGTGCCGCTGCCACCTTCTTGTTCTTCACAACCTCCTTCGCCTTATTTGGCTCCAGGCCAAATCTCTCAAACTCTTCCACCAGACCGTCCATGCTTGAATAGAGTGATAGTACAATAGGAATAGTGATAATACTATTCCTAGTTTCCGCAATCAAAAGCACAATGTCTGACCAGTTTTCTTAACCAGCACTTTATCAGGCACCAACTAGAACACCAGCCGGATGCCAAATCAGATGGCAAAAGCAAAGAGAAAAAATATCGATATTCGTTACAAGCTGGTGCAACTGACTTGTCTGATCCAGTCAATAGGAACAAATCCAGCGTACAAGCAGCAAACAGTCGCGCTCCAGTTTCCCTCACTATCTTGCCGTCATCGCCGTCATCCTCCCTCTTCTTCCTCTCTTCCCACTCAATCATTTTCTGACTCGTTCATCCCACTTCTTCTTTGCTCTTCCTTCCTGCAGCATGCAGTTCGGATCTCCATTCGCTTGGCCCGCTTGAGTCATCCCGCTGAAGTGAGACGTGATGTTCAGGGAGGGCATTTCTGTATTATGTAATCTTTTAAGACGCGACGGGGGCCGATAAGATAAGAGCAGAGAAGGAAGAGAAGCCATCAAAGGCTTAGAAAGAGGCTGGATGTCGATTGAATTCATTTGTATTTGATTATGATTGTTGAGAGAACGGGATCAGAGCTGAGGAATAGTAGAACTTTGACAGAAAGGTAAAGGAAGAGGAGTCCAATTAATGGAGATGTCGGAGCAGAGATGAAGACGGGAGTGTTGGGCCTGCTGGAGTTGTTTACATTTCATTGATAGCTAAGCGCCCATAGTTGTTTACCATTTGGCTATTTGTTGGTTGACCGTGGTTCTTTCTTATTTCCAAGGAGTATCATGAATAGGAAACATGTATGTGCACAATGTCTCTATTGTTCAGGATAGAGTCGTTGGAAGGAATGATAGGGGAGGCCGATAATACAATGCTTCATGTATTGCAAGCTGCTGATTCGAGGTGGAAAGAACATTTTGAGGCTGAGGCTTTAGAGCACTTGAGAAATGGAGCAGCTACAACAAAATCTCAAAGCCTTTCAGAAGGACCCTGAGAAAGAGTATTTTTGACCTACCATGGCAACAGCCCATTAGTTCGGCAAAGCAGCATTTATACTGGACATGCTGGTTAACACTACTCAGTCTCACAACAGTGGAATGGTCCATCGTACAGGAATTCCTGGCTTCTCAGATAGAGAAGGGTAGAGATACGAAAGTAAGAGTTACCAGTCTGCAATTGATCAGTTGAAAGATCAGAGACTAATATGGGTGTGTTTCTGGCATCGAACGAAACACGGAGACTATATCACAGCTTTCTGGAAGAGCTGGAAAGAACCCCTTTCAAGTTGGGGTACACAAGTCTGAATGTATTATTACAGCTTGGATTTCATTGTCGTCTCAGTCAAAGAGCTTTGTTAAGTCTGGCAAAGTTTGACTCATACAGCGAAGAAGGCACCAGTGAAGGACTAGTGACTCAACTATTGGAACTCAGCCTTAGCAATTCGGAAACCAGCTGGCCAGCTGCGAGGCTATTGGTTAAGCTTGTGAGAGCTTCCTCCGATGTTGGGTCCTTTTGTTTGGTGCTGGTTTCAGGATCGTACTTGAGGCGCGTGGGGAGTAATATTCTAGAAACAGGCTGCTACAGTACAACACTGTTTCTTGTAGAGCTGGTAGCGCTGTTGAGTCAGGAGATACGAAGTAGGCGAACGGCCTCACTTATTAGGTCGATGTTCAGTGACGATGTCCCTAAGATTCTGGTTTCAAGTTTTCCTTGTGCCTGTGAAGCTGGGGATAGTGAATCCCGAGAGTATGTTTTGTCAGTTCATAGGTTAAGATGGGAATACTGGGGACCAAACTTAGCAGGTAGCAATACCTGGATATTGAGGGTGGCCAACCTGATTCTGAATGGACAGGCAATGAATTATGCTGAAGTGGAGCTGGTACATGGTCGTTTGATTGTATGGCATCATCCTTTAGCAGCCAGACAGCATAAGAACAAAATGGTACCTCTTGACATCGATGTGAAGACTATATCAGTTCTGCAGGTTATTCATGATTTCACAGTGTTGATAACAGCTGAGGTGTCCAAGAAATCAGATGAAGGCTGTTATTCGTACGCAGCTGTGTCCACTGAAGATTGCTACAGAACTATCATGTTACAGTTTGAGTTGCGTGATATCAAAGGTCTGGAGGACTTGTTGCTGGGGTTGGACTTGTGTCGATCTTCATGGTACACGAAGAAGAAGTTGTTTGTTTCGGAGCAGAGTATAGTTCTGGGAGGGTCTGCAGAGGATTCCAGTATGGAGGACACCAAGGACATCTTCTCAAATGGGCACAATGAGCCTGATACGTCCAGTTCGTTTGACTTGCTAGAGAGTTCTTTCCGATTATTGCAGCCGAGCAAGCCGAAGGTCCCGCTGGGCACTTCAACACCGGAGATGAAGGAAACTGAACAATCAGAAGAGAGTTTCCCGCTGAAACTCCTTGAGAGTTCTGACCCGAGCAGTCTCAGTTCGCGGTCGAACGAACAAATCACTGGAACGCCAGAAAATGACGCTCAGCTGGTAACTTGCAACCCGGCCATCCCAAAAACAGAACTTCAAAAGTATGATGCTTCGCAGGCTGCTAATGAGGCCTCAAAACAACTCGTAACTCAATATAATCAGCTGAGCAGCATTGCTGGTGCCGGCCATATTGCGAGCTTGAGGCAGTTGAGGCATCAGCTCGAAGGAACCTTGGAATCGGTGAGCAGCACCCTAGCAGCCAAGTTGGATGATCTAGAACGGGATCTGCTGGTGAAGGCCACCGAAACGAAGAATTCTATTGACCAGCAGATGGCTCTTTTCCTACAGCAGCAGCAAGAGTCCTTGAAGCGCCTGGGTGAGTACTTTGACAATTTGCAAAATCAGCTCTCAACTCAGAAGTGAGATTTGAGCTTACAATCAAGCAAAGAACCTTTCAGGCTTTTCCCGCCTGAAAGGCTTTTTCCGCCTCACTATGTGAACTCCACTCGAGTCATGGTCCCGACGTGTCTGAACAACTGCATCTATGACCGTATCAATTCATACGCTCTACAGCGCATTAGCTACATAATATCACAACTCAAGGACCTATTATGACCACCCAGTAACCGAGTATCAGTACATCTTCGAAATACTACAACTCTGGAAGATAGATACTTCTCCTGGAGAAGTCTCCCCGCATCACATCGCGTCTCGTCTCCACAGTCTCTCGACTCTGTAAATTTTATGATCACGTCATCCATTTATTAACCGTTTTGGGAACTGAGTCTCAGCGTGTGACTGTGACTGCCTTTTCCCTTTACGGTAACTTTGAGTTGACGTTTTCACGTTTTGACTGTCTCAACAAACTCCGAGCGTTGCAACCGACTCTGCCAACCCACTCACTAACAGAACGGAGGCAGGCGAACGAGATGGGTGTCACTGGTATCATTGAAAGATTACAGTGGTGATGTACGGGGTGATGATATGGTAGATGAGAAGGAAGAAATACAGAGGATTTGGAAGGATTTATGAGCATCATTGACCATTAATACATACATAACACAGACAAAATGGTATGTGGCTGCAGTAGTTGGAGTGGCGAGAGATGAGAGAATGATGGCAAAGAATGGAGGATTGATGAAGGCACAACGTTACGGTCCGAAGGATGTGTGGCAGACGAATTTCAGGGTTGGTTCAAATACAGGGATTTAGTTTTGGCGTTTGAAGCAGCGGAAACGACAAGAAACGGCTGAGTGAGATGAGTTTCTACTCTTGCGCTGTCAGCAAGAACAAGGGATAAAGTCTCGCGTACAAAAGCAATCTGCAGCGTGTTTATCGAACTAGAAGCAGCGGTGATATTACTCAGAACATCATCTTTTATTGGCAAACGAGAAGCTCAGCAACTTTATACGGTGCCGTTGTGTTCCTCGACCAAGTGCCACCACAGCCCACTCATACAGAACAAACAGTTGCTTTACGCCTTCATACCTGCATCACACCTCGTCATTCATCAATCCTTTCGGATAACTCTTACTCATGTTGAGAACCTCAACTAACACAGCAACAGGATACCAAGACTCCCGTCAAGCTCGCCAAGGTCATCAAGGTTCTCGGTCGTACCGGTTCCAGAGGTGGTGTCACCCAAGTCCGTGTTGAGTTCTTGGATGACTCCAGCAGAAACATCATCAGAAACGTCAAGGTATGTTACACGTCTTTCAATAAGCTTTCAACAAGCATCCACTGTTGTATCTGCACATGCTAACTAAATACCCAGGGTCCTGTCCGTGAGAACGACATTCTGTGCCTGATGGAATCTGAGCGTGAAGCCAGAAGATTGAGATAATCACTCAATAGAAAATAACCCTTCCCTTCTTTACAACACACCGTCGTTGTTGATATGCCCCTCATGGCATCATCCAACGCCTTCTGGTCACACGCGCCATAGTGCAAACCCTCCCTCTGTAGATTGGATCTAATTTACTCTCATCTCTTCTACCTCTTGGTTTCTTTCCAGTTTACTCCAACACAACACTCTCTGTCGTTATCCTGCTTCCCTCATCACCGATCGACCTGTTCCAATCCTCTTGCAAATTTCCACCCTTCGGACATCACGTCTCCTCCCATCCCTTATTCTCGAAATGTGAAAGATGTAGTTTCAGCATGAGGATGTTTGTTTATTCACTAGACGTTCTGTAAACCTCTCACCATGAGTATATGAGACTATAACTATAATCGATATTCAGCAACTCATCAACAAAAATGAGGTATCATAATAACAACACCAAAATGCCTTTTGGGGCCAAACATAAACATAGGAGAACGCTCATTGACACCAAAATAACCTTTCTTCTGCATAGTTGATGCATTAGCATGCATGAACCCTAACACGAAATCCATACAATCATCGCATAATAAAGCAATCAAACCATTGATCCTACAACGATAAACAAAAAAGCAGTTATCTTCTCATACTCCCCCTTCTATCCTCAAATCTCTAGTATCCTCTGCCAAACCCTGCCCTTCTCACTATCCTCCCGCTACCTTCCTGCCCCATTTTCCCGCTACCTTCCATCCCTCATAGCTCTTCGCTCCCACAGATATCCCTACCAAATAATACCAATTCTCAACCCACTGTCTCTCAACCCCCGGAGAATGAAACCCCACTTCCGTACCTCCCCTGACGGAAAAGCCGTCCTGTGACGAAAATGACCGACACACAAAGCCTGGCAAAGTCGGTGAAAAACCTGGAGGCCATCGTACAACTCCTGCTGGAAAGAGAACAGAAAAGAGACCAACTGGCCGCACTGCAACACAGCGAGTCCCTCAACCCCGCACGCACTTCGGAAGTACGTGAAGACCAAAATGACCCTCGGCCCGAACATCCGAACGGAACCGCGCCGGCCCATCCCGGGGACTACGTCGACTACGACGGAGATCTCATTATGGACGATATAGAAGACACAGACCAGCTGGAGATGATCTCCAATGTGCTGTCGCAGAACCGGCAAAACAACACATCCTACAACCCGCATCACGTGCAAATGCCCGCAGCCGTCTCACAAACCCCGCCGGCCCCTTCCGCTCCGAAAGAGCCGATTGTAATGGTTGTGGACACCAACTTCATCCTCTCCCACCCGCATATTTTGGACGAATTGAGGAAAATGCATCCTGTGTACGGACACACTCTGGTGATCCCCATTGTTGTAGTCCACGAGCTGGACGGACTGAAGAAAAGCTCCGAGCCGACAAAAGTGTTTGATCCCGACGTGGGGAAGCTGGCAGTGAAGTCCCTAGGGTATATAGCTCGGTTTGCCAATGACTGGATATACCGTTCATTGGCAGCCAACAGCACAGCTGTGCGGGGCCAGCGGATGGATGAAGTGGTGGACTCGTTCAGCCAGGGCGACGATGCCATTTTGGACTGTCTGTTGTATTTCTCTCATTATACGAGGTCTCTGACGGTGCTGCTGTCGGACGACAAAAACCTGTGTCTGAAGGCCCTGTCCAATAAGATCCCCACTGTGTCCTTTCGGCCGGGGATGACGGCAAAGCAGATTGCCGCATTGTGTGCCCGGCAGTATGAGATTGAGTATCCGAAACTGCAGGCGAAAAGGCTGAAGCAGAAATCGGATATGCCGTCCGGTATGCCGTCGGATATGCCGTCGGATATGCCGTCGGATATGCCGTCGGATATGCCGTCGGGTAATGCGGGGCTGACATATGCCGAAAATGTTGCACCAGAGGGAAAGAACGCTGACAATCCCTCTCATCTTAATATGAACACCAAATCCTCTGAAGCCGTGCAGCTGTCTGTATACCAAGAAATTTTGGACGAACTGGTGAAGTGTGTCGATAAATGTATGCATGAGGCTTATGGTGACGATGAGACTTTGGAGTATCTGGGCTATAATAAGGACGATCTCACCACACTAAGAGCTGCTGCCGAGGTGATTGTCAACAACTGGCTGACTGTTTTCGCTGATTACTTCCCTCCTCATTTCCAGCCGAAGCCTTTTGAACAGGGCAAAGGACGGCGACATGCTAAAATCCCTATTCACACAGAAGTCCCGGAGAACGGGCAGGAATTGCAGCAGTTTATAGACTTTTGGTCGAAAATTCTTATGCAATTGGGGACTAATTTTGGCCTCAAGCAACATCTCCAGCAGGCAAGAAACAGATGGATGAATATGGCAAGTAAGGCGCATTGAAAGGGGATAATTGGGGAAGGTAATGACAACATAGAGGATTTGCTGGAGTTGTAATGGGGTGTGGGCGAAAAGGTAGACACTGTGGGGGTAGACAGTATCGAATAATGCATAAATAGACATTGCCCTTGGATAGCATGGATGAATATGAGAGTGTGATAGTGCATTTGGTTGTATGGGTTTCCATGTTAGTTTTATGTTAGACGTATTCTCAAGAGACAAAGTTAGATTTCGGCCCTTTGGAACTAATCATAATCCTCCATCAAAACTTCCTTGGTTTGAATGTTGAGGGTTTTGTTGATTTGATGCGAGAAAGGATCTTCTCGTTCCGCCGTTTCAGATCAATCGTCACCGGCAGTTCGGCTGAAGACTCCTGGGGTTGAGTTCCTTCTGTAGAGACTTCAGTCTCATCCTTCAGACTATCGTTCTCAGTACCTCTAAAAGCTTCAGAGCCTCCAGAGCCCGTCAGTTTCTTGTTATACGCTGAGAATGTTCCATCCATAGTATCTTCTAATGCACTTCCCTCATAATTACCATGTGTGGGTACATGGGGCTGAGACTGTGACTCTGTCGACTCTTCCTTCTTTATACCGTTCCTCCTCCTTATAACACCAATCTTTCGTTTCTTTGTAGGCGTCGGCACGGAACTGCTGGAGCGTACTGTTGTCCCTGCTGTAGTCTTTGATGAGATGCCTGAACCCTCTAAAACCTTCTCAAACTCATTTTCGTTTTCAGATAACACTCTGTCATTTGGTAGAGGAGTTCCATCCCTTTTAGTCTCCAAAACACTACCTGGTATCTCCATATGCTTTTTCCTTTTGATAACTCCAAACTGCCTTCTAGGCCGAGTTTGCTGACCAGCAGCTTCTTCTGTTGTGGAGTTGACTGACCCCTGAGACCCGCTCAAATCCCCAGGCATCTCCAGACTACTCATTTTCAAGAAATCAATCCCTTCTCCATCTGCTTTCCCCTTCATTTCTGTTTCATCAGTATTTATCCCATTGTCCCTTTTGCTGTGCTTCCTGGATATTCTTCCCAACTGTCTTCTGGTATGTCTTATCGGCTCCTCTTCAGTTCTCTCCTCTCGAGACTGGCCTTTCTCTTCAGTCCCCCCCTCTCTGGACAGACTTTTCACACCATCTGATGCAAATGAAGACCCACTATCAAACTCAGTGTCGTCACCAGTATGCACACTTTCCTCTCTCTCCACAGCTGGAGACATAGAAATACTCCTGTCAACTCCGCCCTTCATAGGAGAGACGTCTGGAGTGACAAGAGTGGTTTGTGAATGAGGGACATGTCCCAGAGACTCTGTAGCTCCCAATACGTCATTTACACTCCTCCTTTGGAAAAGCTGCCACGATTGCCGCAGCAGCGGATGTGCCAGAAGCCCTACTGCCTCCTCGGTATTCCCCACTACTTGCGGCTCAGTACAGTCAATTCTCTGCTCCAGCTGAGCCAGCGAGAACCGGTCCAACCCATTAAGCAGTTTTGGGCCGCGGGCGTCTTTTTCACTGAACTGTTTCCTAATCGAGCTCAGCGTCTCTACTGTAGTCCCAACTCCCAGGTCAGATATCTTGGAGATGAGAGCCTTCATAACCAGATCTTTGTTTGCAATAACCTCCAGCAGCTGCTTTTTCTCTACTTCAGCACAAAAGTCTGCCAGACTGATTGTCTGGAAAAGGATTTCTCGAATAGCAGCAACCGTGTCCTTCAATGAAACCCTCTCACAGCTGAAAGTCCAGTGCAGCTGCAGTGCTTCGGTCATTTTCTCTGTTCCAGAAAGTGTGTGGTGCAGTTTGATTGCCATCTCTTCTCTGTCTTCAGCTAGAGATACATCAATGCCGTATAAATCAGATACGTCTCCAGCAACCCAACGGTCCAAGCCCTGCTGGAGATAATCAAACAAAAGATGTATTTGACTCTCGTCGTCCTCCAAATCCAGTATGCAGCTCTCGCGGCGGCCCCGGCGGATGAGAGTACTGCGGGAGGCTGTTTCCGACCATACTGACTGCAGATCAGTTACAGCAATTTGATAAGTCAATGCAGGTTTGTCGAAGTGGTATTTGACAAACAGTGCAGGGAGTTTGGGAGAGGATCGGTTTTGGATCGGATGCCATATATTGGGGGAGAGGTTGGTTCTGACTGTTGCAGGCTTGTTGTCAGCTTGAGAGTTCATTGTGATGGTTGGATCTTGGTATATGAGGAGGCATTTCCAATAGGGGTGTAGTGATGGGAAGAGGGAGGGGTTTTGAGTGAGTTGAGCGCTTGGGGATTTGAGCGATAGTCCAGCTTTATCAGTTGGAGGCAAGAGGTAGATAAGCTGAATCGGTAAGGTGAGTCGATGAGTTGAGTTGATAAGCTAAGCTGAGGTCATTGGTCGAGTGTTCCGGAAAGTAGGCAGGGGGAACGAGATGAGACCAATGAGAGTCAACAACTTGAAATGGATAATCTGCTCGTCATTGATTAATGATCTTTGCTCTTGACTTTCAAGGCCAGAAAAGCAGAAGAAACAATCCAGCTGAAGATCATAGCATGAGCTGAACAACTCAGCAGTTTTATCTTCTGCTGATATGCTAGTTTCTCATTTTCACATTCATATGCATCCCAGGTGGGCCAACTGAGAGGTGACTTCTGCGGTAGAGGAGAGACAACTCAAATGGACGGAACGATGACACTACGAAAACTCAAAAACAGATGAACAAAAATAATAAACACGATTAGTTGCCAGCAATTTCTCTTCTCTATGCTCAAGAAATTTAACAAATTCAACAAACCGCTCATCTGCGCTTATCGTCGCTTGAAATAGACGGCCACCTTCAAGTCTCACCCTGATAATCATTAACATGGAGTCTCGCGCTGTGGAGGAGAAACCACGACGAGATGCCATGTTCCTCAGTAACTCCTAGCCCTCTGAATCGAATAGCTTGCCACTAAACTAAAGATCAATGGTTGCCTCTTAATACCAGGGTTTCCTTTGCTAGTATCTTTTTTATCCATTATATGTCCCAGTTTACCTGTGTCTCTCATCAGTTGTCCCACATATTGTATCGTCAACTATCCATGACAGATCCCGATATGCATAAATATGCACAACTCACATTCTATTGCATACTACTGCATATCCGCCTTGTTCAACATCACGTCTCCCTTTATTCCTTTATCATCAGCTCCGAAGATATCCAGAGGATTATGCGAGTTCCACAGTCATTGATCATCTATGGATAGCTGATTTCTACTACACGCAGTTTGTCATTCTGAGGGAACTGTCTGTACTGCAAGCGGATCACACGGGAAGACCGAAGTGAAGTTATGGACGGCAGTTGGAGGCATCAGACGAACAATCGAGAAAGTGGGGCAGCCTTGGGACTGATAATGAAATCACCATAATCGGGGGCAAAGCAGATTATGCATTCTATAACAAAACCATCAAGAACTACAGCAGCACGTCTGCACTGGGTGAGCTGATTTGCTTACAGAAACGAAGCTTGAATACTGAATACAGTCAAGCACCCATCTCCAACCATCTATCACAGCCAACATACTGGGCTTGCATTCCACTCTGTTCTTCACAGCCATTGCCATAGCCTCTAACTCTCACAGTAATCCCCACAGTCCTCACATCACTCCAACACTCTCACAATGTCTGTGCCGCCTTACAGCGTCCACGGCGACATTCCCTCGGGATACAACCCTCTCCACCGCCAGCCAGCACTCAATCTGGACGAAGAGGTGAGACTCTACAACACCATCAAACAACGCGAACTGTACGAATCGCTGGCCGAAATCTACAGTATCATCACAGCACTGGATTTCCTGGAAAAGGCCTTTGTCCGAGACTCGGTCGGCCACGAAGAGTACACAAGCGTGTGTCTGAGGCTGATTGGCCAGTACAACACAATACTGAAGAACGAAGACGTGATGCGGGAGTTTGGCAGTCTAGATGAGTTCAGAGATAAGTACAATGTGAGTATTGAGTGGGAGCTGGATTGGGAAAAAAGTTGCTTTTTGTCGGGTTGTTTATATGCATACTAACGCGCCATTCTGCAAGGTTGATTGTCCGTCTGCTATTTCGCGACTGAAGATAGCCGTGCCAGCAACAGTGGAGCACTCCGTCACTATGCCGAATGTCAGCTCATCCTCTTCAATGATCAACTTGGGAAGTGGCAGTGGGGCTGCAGGAGGCGGCAGGGCCGGCGGAGCCTCGGCCCGAGCTGTAGCCGAAGCCACTGGGAATTTCATTACTTGTATGGACGGACTGCGGCTGAATTATAAGGCCAAAGACCAGCTGCATCCTCTTCTGTCGGAGCTCATTCAGAGTCTGAATAAGATCCCCTCGCTGGTGCAGAACTCCAATGACACGTCCGAGTTCAACAAGTACCGTGCGAAGCTGGTGCAGTGGCTCATCAAACTGAATGGCATGAAAGTGAATGACGAACTACAGGATGAGGACAGCCGGCAGCTGTTGTTTGATTTGGATATGGCATACAAGGAGTTCTATACAATGCTGGAGTGATGAGGAGGTCGGACTAGGATTGTATCAATGGGTCCTAATCTAGAGCCTTATATAGGGGATTTATAACAGGGGTTAACTGTGTTTTTGGAGTATAGCTGAGTATTACCCACAGTAGTATATACGCTCTGCCAACTATTGCCATCACCCGCATTCAGATAATCTGCTCCATTTCTCTGGCATAGCCCAAAGTGTGCAAAATGAGCCTTTCCGGTCCAGACAACACCGCCTCCTTGTCTTCCGCGTCATCCACCTCCATCAACTCATCGGCCGGCAGTTCTTCCAACTTCTCCTGGTCGAAATACACCTGCCCATCGTCCTTCACTATCCAGCCGGGTCTGGCATTGATAAACTCCAAAACATTGGCGTCGTTGGGAATGAATAACAAAGACCGGACATTGGGTATAGGCAGTTTCTTGTACGATCTGCAGATACAGTTGGCAATCTCCTCTCTCATAGCGTCAATCAGTGTATCTGAGAACACAGTGAACTCGGCACACTGCTGGCTTGAGTTCTTGATGGCCCGCCACACTCTGTCGTAAGACCCCTCCATCAGCAAACGTTCCAGCTGTATGGGATAACTCAGATACTCATTTGCCTCCATTTGAGTGATGGGGTAGATGTTGGCCATAGACTCCAGTTCAGAGTGGAAGTTGGCGATCTCGTTTCGAGACAGCAGCAGCAGCAGATACAGCGCCAGAACTTTGTCTCTCAGATCCGCCTCTTCCTTTGATGTATATTGGTAGTTGTGGAGATACTCCAAGTTGTAGAAGAGCTTCAGCTGAGCCACATAGTTGGAGAACAGGTCAAGGTTGTTTTCGTTTATAGCCGACAGGGCCCCTATTTCGTTCACCCGCTTGACAGTCCTGAAATCGTTTTCCGTAAACTTGCTCACGTTGGACGGCAGCGGCAGCAGCAGATCGTGTTTGACCAGCTCAATCTTGATCAGCGGCAGTTGCTCCAGGCATTTGCTGTAGGCCCCCTCAGAGAAGTCTTTCACCAGCGCATCGTACAGTTTCACAAGCGACATTTTGAAATGGGTTGCCGTATGAATTTTTCCGTTGTGTATGTCAGAAGATATGGATGGTGGTGAGGTTGGCTTTAGGATGTCTCGTTTATTGCTCTTCAATCCACTCCTAATGGCTCTCACTTGGCCCTCAGTATGATGTTCTCTAATCTTCAGTGGGTTGAAATTCTCATACACTTCCCGTCAATTGTGCAATTCCAAACACTTTGGTTGATAGTCGGTATTGTCTACAAAGATGGATTCTCTCAGGTTCCTTTATCATTTGATTGTTGTTGATGGCAAATGAGCATTTGGATTGATTGATTGCTTTGCCATGTTTTCTATGGAGACGCCCCCACTGGCGGGGGGAGACGCGAGGTTGGGGCTGGGTATATGATGAGGTAATCAGAATCTCAGTCATGTGACCTTCTTGGCTTTCCACGTGATCAGCACCTCTCGAAGATGGAAACATGGGATATGGGACAAATGTTTACTTAGTGAAGGAAGGTGGAAAGTGGGAAAAGCTCTTGATGATCAGGCGATAAGGAAATGAAAGTGAGATACTAGCTTGAGCAGTTGATTGAACAAAGAGAATTTGCTTCTTCTGCAACTTCTCCACAGTACCCAAATTGAGCGGAGCTTCTACAAATCTGCATATGTAACCCAGAAGAGGGATCGACAACAACGGGAGAACATGTCCAGAATGCTGAATAAACTCATCAGCATTGTTGGCACTACAGGAGTAGGCAAGTCTCAGGTGAGTTATGACGGTGGCTAGCGGGTAGCTTTGGGTGTTGTTATGCTCCAAATAGAATGCAAACTCTAACCCCCATCTCCTCTTCCAGCTAAGCGTTGAACTGGCCAAAGCCGTAAACGGCGAAATCATCAACGCAGACTCCATGCAGATATACCGAGGAGTGGACATGATTACAAACAAACATCCCGTCGTCGAGCGAGAAGGCATTCCACACCATCTTCTGGGCCACGTTCAGTGGGACGAAGAATACTATGTTCACAGGTTCCAGGAGGAGGCACTGGCTGTTGTAAGTATCTGAGGGATCATCAGACAGGCTGAGATCAGGAGAAGATTTAGTCGGATTCTCTATGCTTTGTCTCTCATCATCTAGTAAACCATCTCATCAGAGGACTCGGAAGCGTTGATCTCAATCCCCATACTAACAAATCCCCCAATTTCCTCCCATCAGATCGACGATATACACTCGCGAGGCAAAATCCCCATCCTCATTGGCGGCACACACTACTATATCGAATCACTGCTGTTCAAGAACAAAACTATCGGCTCCTCAGTCGACAGCGCCAGTGACTCTGAGGCAGAAACCTCCAACCAATACGGGAAAAGATCGCCGTTTCCCAAATCCCCTCCTCGCAAGTTCTCCACCAACCAGCAGAAAATACTCAACTCGACCCCTAGAGAAGTATTTAAATACCTACAAAGAGTAGACCCACTGGTATCTCAGAAATTCCACCCAAACAACGACAGGCGAATCAGAAGAGCCTTGGAGGTGTATTTCCGAACAGGAAGGAAACCCTCCGATATATACAAAGAGCAGCAGAACGCCCAGCTGGACCAAAGCCTGCGATTCGACCCTCTGATCCTCTGGGTATGGTGTGATCAGCAGATCCTCGACCCGCGGTTGGACGCCCGAGTAGACAAAATGCTGCAAAATGGCCTTTTTGACGAGATAGAAGAAATGGACTACTATTTTCATCACCACCAGCCGCAGCCAAAACTGGATTCGGGGATCTTCCAAGTCATTGGCTATCGCCAGTTTATTCCCTGGATTAAAACCACTGATCCCAAAGTGCCACTGGCGGCTCAGGCCAAACGGGAGGACCCAACTTTGGAGAAATGCATCGAGCAAATGAAAACCGACACAAGGAAGTATGCTCGGAAACAGACAAAATGGATTAGAAACAAGCTGGTGAAGGATCTTCAGGTTGGAAAGGACAGCAAACACCAGCGAATGTTTGTATTGGACGCATCAGATCTGTCGCAATGGCACCAGAATGTCTTTGAGAGAGGTCTCAAAATTACTAAAGGTATGTGTTTGACTCCGTTTCTCTTTCAATGTGGGCTCATATGAAGTCCTTGTGAATCAGTGATGCGTTTCGGTAATGAATTCTCACTAACAGCCTCCTCTCCTTTCATATAATCCTTCCAGCATTTGTCAACTCCGAGGAAATACCCGTCGCACCTGCTCCTGCGAACCACGAAGAACTGCTGTTTGCCCCTCAAAAAAATGTCGATCCCACAGACCCAGAAAACTGGGCGCATCGGGAATGCGATGTGTGTAAAAACCCTGACGGCACACCTTATGTGTGTGTGGGGAAAGAAAGCTGGCCTCAGCATATACAGGGCCGGAAGCATCGGCGAACGCTGCAGGGGATAGCGAAAAGAAAGGCATATGAAGAGTGGAAAAGACAGCAGGAGGAATTGGAGAGACGGCAGGAGGAGATAGAAAAACGGCAGGAGGAAATGGAAAAACGGAAGGAGGAAATGGGAGGAAGCGGGGAAAGCAGAGAGAGGGAAAATGATAGTACGGAGGTAGAGAAAGTGGCAGAGTAGAAGATGCTGGTTAATTAAGTGCATAAATGATTCCAAAGCTGGAACATCAGATAGATTGAAACCAGTAATAATGTACATGGGATTACATACCCATCACAGAGAATGGATATGTAACACTATCCATCACAGAGAATGGTTATGCCACAGCCGACCGGTAAGAGCTATAAAGAGACAGCTGTCGGGGTACAGTCTAGTGAGCTCTCTCAAAGACTGCATCATACGAAATGCAAAACAACAATACCCATCAGACCAGAAGAGATATTCAGTGAAACTGGACCTCTTGTCGCAAGAGCTTTTCCAGTTCCAAGGCAAACCGAGATGGGACCTTTGAGCCTAGCTGGGGCCATCATAGAAAGATGTCTGGTTTACTTGCAACATTTCGCAGCATTTAGAGCGTCAGATCTCATCGCAGGAATGTAATACTATCTGTCATGTCTGGAAAAACACTCAGAGCTCAGATGCATCGGCAGGTTTTTATCTCCACACTGGGAAACACCTCATATGGCTTTTTTACCCCATAATAAACATTTCTTATTCCAACAACGCTACCATTGACCCACCCGCCACCTCCATCATCCAAACCGAATTCCGTGTTCCGGTTTCCACACCCCTACATGAGGCTGGTTTGGTTTCGGGGCAGAAATGGGAGCCGGTGGGGGAGAAACAGACGGGGAAACGGAGTTCTCAGGGTGGCTGTCGGAGTCTTCAA
>JAKTWI010000277.1:0-25261 GCA_030561065.1 Sporopachydermia cereana | reverse complement strand
CTGCCCCGCCTGCCCCGCCGGCTGCCCCGACGTCCGCTTCCGCCTCCACCAGCGCATACGCATCGGGCAGCCGGTTCCGGTCCGAACGCTCCAGGTTTTCCGCCTGCACCACTTTGAGGTAACACGTGACCTGCCCCGTCGGCTGCGCCCCCTGCTGCGCCCCCTGCGCCCCCTGCTGCGCCTCCCACTGCGCCACCCGCGGCGCAGCCGCCACCGCCGCGTCCAGCGCGGCAGGGTTCACCTGCTGCTCCACCTCGTCAAACTTGCCGAGCAGGTAACTAATATTGTTCATCTCCACAAACATCTCGGCCCGAAACACCTGCGTCTCGGCATATGCCGCCAGCTCGGGCTGCTGCTCCCGCCGGCTACGGTTCAGCATGCGGCGCAGCATGTCCCGCGCGTCGTGGAGGCCGATGCGGCGGGCGCCACTTCCAAATCCGGTAGCGCTTCCGCTTCCGGTTCCGTTTCCGGTTCCGCCGGCAGCTCCGTCCGGCGGGCGGGCGGCGGCAAGATCGCGCGCAAAAGCGGCATTCACAAACACCACATACTCCTCCAGCCCCGCCAGGACATCCCACA
Organism: Sporopachydermia cereana; assembly: GCA_030561065.1. Lineage (NCBI taxonomy): Eukaryota > Fungi > Ascomycota > Sporopachydermiomycetes > Sporopachydermiales > Sporopachydermiaceae > Sporopachydermia > Sporopachydermia cereana. The sequence goes on along the minus strand of JAKTWI010000277.1, from coordinate 24,685 downwards.
GCCGCTGTTTCATCAGCACAGCCGCCTCGGCCCGATCGGGCCAGCGGAGTTTCTCCAGCTCGCCAATTCGGGAAAGAATCGCCGACATGAGCTGCTTGGCGCCGGCGGAATGCAGCACGTTGTTTTCCGGATCGGCAGGACGGAGGTCTTCTGTCTGGCACACGGCGCGGGCCGAAACGCGGACGGAGTCACGGCTTCCGCCGGCCCAGCGGAACGCTTCGGCAAGGAAAAACTGCCGCAAACGGGAGTAGTGGCGGGTGAAGTCGGATTGTGACACTTCGGAGAACTCTTTAGTGCCTCCCGAGTAGTCTTTTTCAAACCGTTCCGCCAGGTCGCGGATGTCAAAGAAGATCTGCCGGGTTGTTTCCCAGGAGATCGGCTCGGGGGCGGAAGCGGCGGAGGCGGAAGCTGCGCCACCTGCGCCACCTGCGCCACCGGCGCCACCGGGCTCTGCACCTTCCTGCACCTCCTGCACCTCCTGCACCTCCTGCACCTCCTGCACCTCCTGCATCTCCTGCAGCGCCTGCAGCATGGCGTGCACATCGCGGAACAAGTACGGCACCAGCCGCACCGTCACCAGGCCCGAAACAAAAAACCTGCCGAGCACCGGCTTCCGGAACGTGTGGCGCAGCTTGTCCAGCTCGCTGTAGACGCGCTCCACAAACCCGTCCACCTGCGCCACACTAACCTTCCCGCCGGCCATCTCCGCCCGCAGCCGATTGTACCACCCGATGGCGGCCACATTCACCTCGCGGGCCGCTTTCGGCACAAACGCCCGCGCATCCGTCTCGGGCTCCACCTCGGGCCATGCCGGGTCCCCTAAAACAAGCGAGCGGAAGACGCCGTTGGTGGCCTCCACCTCCTCGGCCCGAACCTCGGCCCGAAACAGGCCGCGGAGGCGCAGCCGCAGCGCCTTTGTGAGCCGGTATGTCAGATGCAGCAGGTTTTTGCGGTGCATTTCCTGGTCGGCGAGCGGCCACTCGGGCATTTCCGGCATCGGCTCCGGCACCAGCTGTGCCACAGTGGCGTACACGGCTTCCACGCGGGCCAGCCCCGCCAGCAGCGTTTGTGTCGTGGCGGGGTCGATGCGGAAAAAGTCGGGGTAGGCGGCGGCGACAAAGCGGGTGGCGCAGCTGGTGAGCGGCACCAGCCACAGCTCAGCCACAAACTGCAGCAGCTCAATGTACGCCGGCGGCAGAATGCCGTCTGAGCCACTGGGAGGCGGCTGCTGCGCCACCCGCGCAAAAACAGCTCGGTACAAAGCCTGCAGCAGCTGCTCCGCATTCGGGGGGATAAAGAATAACCCCGCCCCCGCCGACCGCGCCGTCCGCCGGCCGACACAAAACGGCCGGAAGCGCGCCTGTAGCGCCGCCACCCGCTGCTGCGCCTCCTGCTTCGCTGCCCGGTACGCCAGCACGTCTGCATACGCCGCCACCGCCACCCCGCGCCACCCATCGCCAGCGAGCTGCGTTTCCACATTCTCCAAATCGGCACACACAGCCTCCGGAGTCGCAGTGTCCCGCAGCGCCCGCATATCTAGCTGGATCTGTCCCGCAAACAGCTCGTCAACCGTCTGCAGCAGCCGCATGTCCCGCATTAGGAAATGTGGCCGCGCCACCGCCGCTGCGCCACCCCCCAAAACGTCCATACCAGGCAGCACAAGCGACTGCCCGTCACTTGAGATGGCGGCCCGCATTCCGTCCACCAACGTACCGTATTTGCGGCTGTTCTTGTTCTCATATACGCTAATAAGGAACCGGAAAAACTCGGCTCCAAACGCCGAAAGCCGAGCCGTCACAGCTTGCTGAGTGCTCGACCCGCCAGGCACCTCGCCGGTCAAAGCCGCCCAATCCCTCAGCGCCTGCTGCCCACAGCTGATGAACAGCGAGGCAAGCGCCTCGGCACTCGCATTGCCCTCCTGCTGCGGTTCGCTGAAGCCGAGGCATCTATTGTAGAAAAGCTTGAATGCATAGTGAAGCGGATCGTCGGAGTAAATAGCCGCGCGGGACGGATCGGAACGGGTAACAATGGCTTCTAGGCTCGGGCGGATGTGGGTGAGCCAATTGGGTGGTAGGCGTAGATTGGCCCCGGAAGCAGGGGCGGGGGCAAAGACGGAGCTGCCGTTGTAGGAGTAGAGTGAGGCGCGGGCGTCGGCTCGGGAGAGCCGGTCGGCCTGGGCGGCGGGGAGGAAGCGGGGCTCCGTGCGGTGGTGGAGCACGGCGGCTCGGAAGAGATATAGTTTGAGCTCGGCTTCGTCGGGGGCGTCAGGTGCGTTTGTGGTGCCGAAGTCGATTGACTGAGCTGACGCAAACCGGGCAGGCCGCGTGTTTGTGGTCCGCACAGGGAGTGACATGTGAAAATGCGGGTGGCGTTAAGGAGGGGCACAAACGCGGCACAGACGGGCGTTTGTGGTGCCGAAAGCTGGATGACAAGCCAAATCAGCTTAACAAAAAGGATCGGAGACGGAAATAAATGCTGAAGCCGTCCGATGTGCGGCAGATCAACATGGGAAGCCCCTTTTGTTGGTGAAGTTGTTTAGTTTTGTAGGGAGCGTGCAGCTTTGGATAAAATGCGGGATGAGGTTGCTGAACAGCTTAGAAACTGCCGCAATTAGACGGCGGAAGGGTCAAAACAGACATTCGGGTAGTTCAGAGCCGATTGGGTCGGATGGCGGATGTCCAGGACGGGTGTCATCGGGAGCGTGCGGCCGGCCACAAACGTGCCGTTTGCTGTATGTATCAGATCACTAAGCGGGGAATCACCGAAAGGAGACGCGAGGTAAATTTGCAGGATGCTGCATAAGGTGCAGCTCAACGCATGAGAGTGCATGCCTCGGGACATCGGAACGGAATGGCGGGAACGGAAGCGGAGAGGAAGGCAAGTAAGCGGAGTAATTGTGATTGAACATATACTACGCAAACTCTCCAATGCGGTTGATTAGGCGAGATAGAAGACACTCTGACCGAGAGTCATATACATGCAAATGATAAGTCAGAGATAAGCCCCATATTGAACACACTAAAATACATTGTTTTCTCATGAGTATTATACGATGTGACAGCCAGAATTGCAAGGCAGAGCTATCTGATATAATGAGTAGTCGCTAAACAGTACAATGAATGCACTCGTAGAACCTATTGGGAGACAATTAACTCTCGGTATGACTGGAGCGTCTGATCACAGCCATCAACTCATTTTCCTTCTTCCGTCTTCTGTTTTAAAGAAATCCGCCCCGCACCTCACTCACACAACCTCATCCGGTTTGTACACATGCTTTGCCAGAATTTTGTTGAGCTGGAACATATTCACCTCTGAACAGGCAGCCTATTGTTAGAACTTGTTCAGCTAGTCAAGTACCCCTTACTTCTTTGACACAACCACTCTTCCTTCCTCAAAGTCCAAATGCACACCAGCACTTACTATCGCCAAAAATAGGCCTCAGCATATCATCACACATGATCTCACGCTTATCTGCAGGATTCTGCAGCTCATGCTCCTTCACATAGCTCCATATTTTGCTTACTATCTGCGGCCGGCTCATCTCGTCCGCTCCGATAAACGTCGCAAGAGTCGGGGATAGTTTTAATGGCTGCTGCAGCCCGCCGCGTTTCTTCTTTACCACCGGCTCGGAAGCGGCGGAAGACTCATCGCCCGTTCCGGCATCTGAGTCGTCGTCCGACACATAGTCTGACGACTTTTTGGCTGCAGGCTTCCTCTTTGTGGTTTTCTTTGTGCTCCGCCGGCTGGCCGACGCGGCCCGTTCCGACCGAAGCCGCGGCCCGTTAATTGTGGCATGCAGCCGCGCTGCCAGAATGTTGTCTTCCGCTTCAATGGCTGATTTTGTGCGAGGTTTGCTGCTGGTTTTAGGTTTCGGTTTTGTCACTCTGGGCGACGCCGCCGGTGATGCCGAGGCTTCCGGCGGTTGTTTGCCGCCCACCTGCGCTCTTCCGTTCACTTTGCCGTTGCCGGCCGTGTCTGTGTTGTCGGCATCGCTGCCAGAATGGCTTCCCGCTGCTTCATTTGCGGCTGCCTCGGCTTGCCGTTTTTCCTCTTCTTTGCGTTTATTCAGTAGATTGTGGAACCGAGATAGCACAACTTGGTTTATCTCTTCCTGTGGACGCAGTTCAACATGCGGCAGCAACTGCCTGTGCACGCCTGTGCATGGGCTTGCGTCAATCCGCAGCCGCCGTTCATGTTGATTGCAGGTTAGTAACTATGGAACCACAAACCATGATGAAGAGTGCAAAGTCAGTGTAGAGGCCTCCATCCCAAAAATACCGAGGGATGCCGAGAGACGCGGAGGGGTGGACAAATGTCAAACTTCGGTCTCTGAAGTCCGAAGTCCGAACTCTGAACCGGCTTTAGGATACATTCGGAATTCTCAACACTCGGAATCCTCAACACCCGGATTCCTCTCACCAGTCCGTACAGCAACATGGCAACATTCCCGACATATACATCCTCCGCCACTCCCAGAATGTCTCAATAGCCTCAGAACTCACCTTACAGGAGCTCAGGTCCACTCCAAACAGTTCCTGCAGACTGTTGCGTATCCGTTTAGCTGTCACCACCTGCAGATCAGACACCTGCAAAATAGCCTGGGTAGTAGGTTTGTTAGTACGCATAAGACCAAGACAGCAGCATCTTGTAGCAGCCGCGGTATCAGCAACTCTGCAAAGCCTAACTGCTGGGAGTGATATCTTAAGTGGAGAACTCTGCTTACATCTATGGTGGGGATGTACTTTGATGCGTCAAACCCAGAGTCTGTCATCTTTGCTGAAGTTGCAGAAAAAGACAGGATTATTTATGGAATCATAAAGGCCCCATATCATCACAATTGCACAGAAAACCAGTTCTATCTCTACTATCTCGAGCCTTGCTGCTGAAATTCAATAGGCATTCCGGCAGCTGGAGATGATTGAAGTGAAATTGAGATAAGAGGGGGGCATGTGAAATGGGACGAGTTTGGGGGTAGTGCAGGAGATAGTGATGAGAGGAGACGCGAGGGTCAAGAGGCGCAGGAGGAGATGTGAGGTGCCGATATTGCGGGATGAGAGCCGAAGTTGTAGACGGGTAGAAGCGATGACTTCATAGATAAGACTTGGATGACGGAGTTGGGAGGGTAGAGGCTTAGGCGGGTTGTGGGAGGGGTGGAACTGTAGGAAAGAACACATAATAGCATAATATGGACTTGCAAGGAGAGAGTGACCCGTATTGAATTTAAAGCCCTTAGAGACCGTAGTGCCTCCTTTTCTCTATTCGATCGGAGGTCAAAGAACTGGCTTTGAAGGATAATAACAACACTAGCATGCGATATTATGAATCTCGCGTCGGCAGGTAATCCACATAATCGGCATACAAACAGTAGACCGCCACCCACTAAACACTACGCCTTATCGGAGTTCAGTTGTTACAGTTAATTCATATAGACAGTATAATACACAGGAGCTGATTGCCTCCAAGCCCTTCAAGAAGAGATATCAAAAAGACAACCGCATCGTCAATTCATCACTCTCTATTCTTGGGCTTGAGGTATCGCCCGACAAATGATAAACATCTCAATTGTAAGCAAGCATCATCAGGGGCCTCGACATTTCCTCGAAACGTCAAGCCAAAACATCACCAAAGCAATCACAATATGTAGTATGATTATGGTACCGACAGATACCGACAGATACCGACAGATACCGACAGAACCGTAAGGTACATTTTTTTCCATTTCTTGTTTCAGCCACATCCTCCCTCATCCGACATCCACTTCCCCCACATTACTCCTCTTCCGACGAGGAATCGTTGAAATCGTCTTCCTCGTCGCTCGACTCAGACTCCTTCGCCTTTTCGGCATTCTCAAACTGAGCTAGTTTCTGCTTCAGCTCCTCAATCTGCCGGTTCTCTTCCGCTTTCGTCAAATGGCGGCTCCGCTTCTTACCGCTTCCAGCCACAGTCCGCTTGGCAGCCGGCGCGGCAGACGGGTTTTTGTTATCCTTGACAACAAAATTGTACAGTTTCCAAAGCGTGGCATTGTCCAGTTGGTCCATATCCAGCTCAATCTCTTCGTCCCCGTTCTTGTTGATATCGGGAACGCCGGCCTGGATTATGCTGATCACCGTATTCAGTTTTTTCTCCGGCAACACGGCTATCTTGTCCGAAATCTCCTTCTTCATGTCGTACGACACATGCATTTCCTCGTGCTTCTTGCTGCGGCCGTTGCCACTGCTTGAAAGCTTCTTGCGGCTGGCGGCTTTGCCTTTGCTCTTCTTCTTTTTCGCCTTACGAATCTGCTCCAACTGCTCCTTCTTCATCCGCGCCAGCTCATTCTTCATAACCTCCAGCTGCCGCTCTAGATACTCAATCGCCTGGTTGCTTACTTTGATGCTGGCCTCGTCCACCTCCTCCTCATCGCTCGATTCCTCGTCACTCGACAGTTCCTTGCTTTGCGGAGGAGGGCTGGGAGGCGTCACAGGCAGATCGAGCCACCGTTTATCAAACACAGCCTCGAGCCTCTTGCCCATCATATACACAGGCGAGCCCTCTGGGTTGAATTTGTAGCAGTTGTTGAACATAAGACGGATATCCGCTTCAAACTCCTTGGCATTTTCATACTGGTTGTTCTGGAACTTCTTTTGTATCGTGCTCAGGTCCATCGGCTCCTTGATAATGCTGAAATAGGAAGGACAGTTCAGCGCTACGGGGTCCACCGGCTGCAGAAACGGGAAGGAGAACGACTCGTACTTTTTGCTCATCAGCTCCTTCAGCACTTGGCCGCAGAATTTCAGCTCAGCGGCATACTTCTTCTTCCGCGGCCGCACGTCGGCATAGATAATGTCCTTAGGCCGCGGCGGGTGGATTTCCCGTTTCGGTCTGCCGTCCGCCGTGGATTCGCGCCGGATCGTCGGAATGCCCGACGGCTGCAGCGCAAACGCCGGCGAGTCGCTCTTGGCCCCAGTAGACCGCCGACTTTTCTTCGCCGCTGGCTCCACAGCCGCCTGCGCCTCCACCTTCGACGCATCTGCCGTTGCCTTCAAATGCTGGTGGCGCTGGGATGGGGGGCGCACATGTTCCTCTTTCGGCTTTGCCACAGGAGTCGGGGGCTGAGGCAAATCCCGCGGAGGGCAATGCAGCATATGCTTTTCAAAAGACGCCTGCACGTTTTTGCCCATTTGGGCAATAATGGACTGGGCGCCGTTGAAGAGAATGGCGTTATCCACCATTTGGGCAAAGTCAGCCACAACCTCGTCAGTAGTGTGATATTTGTCTTCCAGGGCCTTCTTCTCCATAGTGGACAGATCCATCGGTTTCTTTACATAGTCGAAATAAGTGGGGATGTTCAGTTTCACAGGGTCTACTGGCACCAGAAAAGGCCCAGCGTCCTTCAGCCGGCGCACAGCTTTCAGTGTCTTTAAAATGTGTTTTTTCTGGTGGGGCGGCAGCGGTTCGCCGGGGTTTGTGGGCGACAGGTCCTTCTCGGGTTCCTGCGGCGGTGGCGTGTTTGGTTTTTGCTTCTTCACAGCCGGGCCGTTTTCTTCAGACCCGCTCAGTTCGTGTTTGAGGCCGTTCGGTTCTGCGGCGGCTTCAGAAGCCGCGCCGTTTTCTTCTGCTTCGGCATCCACTTGAGCCGCGTCGGCACTTTGTGGCTCAGAGGTTTCCTGTTCCGCCTTCACGCCCGAGTTCGGATTTTCTTCTGCCGGAAGCGACGAGTCTGTGGCTGCCGGCTCGGCGTCTGTCGCTTCAGCCGCGCCCACTTCGGCCGCCGTGTTTTCCACTGCCGGTTCTTCTGACGTCATTGTATCTGCTTGAACCCACTCAGATCACCCAAATTCCCTTCTAATATACACAGCGCAGACCCTGTTCCAGCAGCACACAGGATAGCAATAGTTATATTGAACAAACGAGACAAGTATCAACAATCAACAATATATACAGAGACAAGAGAAGCTGGCTGTCCACCCAGTGTCTGTCGTGCTGACTCTATCTGTTCAACTATGTCTCCTCGAGTGTTCCTAGCTAAAGGGCACCACCAGAGATTGAAATATAATGGTGCAGGATAATCAAAGACAACGGCTCCTGTGCTGTCTCTGAATATCCGCCCCTATTAGAAACGTCTCCACCTGAGCCGATACTGAGTATCGCCAGATGCAGAGCAACAAGGCCCCACCGACAAAACAGTGAGAGGCAAGGGTATTCAAACGCCACCCAAACCTGTTAGAAATAGCAAACGGAGCGCTAACCAGAAACTCAGCACAACTAAGTGTCCTCCAGCTCTGTGTGGCCCAACTCCTGCTTGCGGGAATATTCAATTAGTAATCAGAAATCGCCGGCTTGGTCATTCGGTCCCAGCTCGCGACAGGGTAACTTCCCGGACAAATCAGGCAAGTGGGCGGGGATGAAAATAATCATAAAACGCGGGTAAGGAAAGGGATATCACGGGTTATTTATATAACGGCCCGCCGGCGCGAATGGGGCGCCGGTGAGGTGGCAGGAATTTTTGCGTGCGGAACGGGCGGGCGGGTAATGTTTTCGGTTGCCTAATTGGGCGGAATGGCCCGGTGGTGGGACGCCGAATAAGTGCCGTGCTGAGATGTACGCCGGGGAAAACGGTGGGTTTGTGGCGGAGGCGGACGGATATGGGGGCGATGGCGCCTGACATGAGACAAAGACGGGAGACGGGTGACATGTTGGGACAAGGGGAGGACACGAGAGAAGGGAGGACACGAGACAAGGGGGTGTGACACGCAGGTGTGACGAGGACGAGATAAGGCGAGGAGATATGAGATGGGGGAAGGGGAGATGAGGGAAGGGGTTTGAAGAAAGAAAAGGAAGGACAATAACAATAAGGAGAGTGAGGTTCATCTCGGCAAAAGTTCGGTATGATAAGGGCGGTCGAAAATTGATAAGGAAACCTGCAAGATTAGCCCCCTGGAGAGTGCGGTCCGAGGCGCAATGAGACGTGAATTGGAGTGAGGGTGCAGACGGGCAGAGGTTCGCAGTGCTGGCTTGCTATTTTGTAGGGAGAGGGAACAAGAAGAAGGCGGAGGGGAAGCAGGCGCGGATATTTCAACGGTAGTGCAGTACTTTGTCTGGTGGCGCAAAGCTGAAAAACGTAACTCCCGTTCCAATATGGGGTGACAAAACACAGCTTTAGCCACCCAAAGCCGGAGAAAATAAATCATTACCGATCACCCGTTGAAGCACTTGTGAGGTTTTGCTACATATCAAACTAATTGAACCTCCAGACAAAAACCTCCCACCATCGAAACGCCTCCTTCTAATCGCCGCTGTTGTTCTCGTTGCTACCTCTGCCACCCCGAAACCATCACAGACACCTCCAGCCGAAGATTCCATCTCTATGTGACAACCAAAGAACCTGCTTCAGGCAAACAGTTCTCAGAGTAAAGAACATCTTACACCAGCCCGTAGTTAGTAGACCAGTAACGACTAGTCCAGCCCTTTGCCCTCAGATGCAAACCCGCGAAAGAAAAAGCAGCACTGAGCAAAAATATGTTGGAAGAGACACGGACCCTGCCTGACAAAGACAGACAAAGCCGGGGTCTTCACGTCATCCAAAAATACCGGGCCTTCGGTCTCCTTCTGTCATTTCTTTTCCAGGGCATCGCATCGCCGATAGAAGCAGCGGCATCAGGAGAACCGAGCGTGCCGCATGAATGCGAGAGTTCGCCTCGGCCTGCGAATGACAGGTGGAGGTGGTCAGTGGCGTACGAGGGAAGACGGACCTGTCCTCTCAAACATAAACTGCCACATTGTAGTGCAATGATTGAATCAAAAATCAAACCAATACCGTTTCTTCGGACACATTTCATTCGACAATATCACCCGAAGTTTCGAGGCGTGTTTTGAGGCATTCTGGCTTTGCCGGATTAGGTTCTCCGAGTCTCATATTCCTGACATGACTCAACTGAAGAGCGAGAGAGATGTTTGATATGATCTGCTTTAAGACGGTCCTTTTATGGGTTTTATCGAAATAAGCCACTAGCTGCTTTTCAGTCAAAGCAGCCGTAAATAGGTTTCAAGGTAATATAAAGCAGGTGGGTCATTTCTTCTTACTAATGCTGAAGCTCTCATCTCATCATCATGGTTGAATGTCAGGCCTGCCCTTTGTCCTGAAATTTGTTGCGAGACATTCCTAACGGCTTCCGCACGATTGTCACGGTACTATACCGGACAGCACTCCTTAGCACTCACGCTTGTTTATCGGCGTAAGGGGGCGATGATAGAAGAGGGTGTGTCTCTGGCGTGTGCTCGTCTAAACTCTCAGTCTTCGAAAAGAAACATGTTGTATCTACTATTTATGGGCCTCCCTGACTCTAACGGTAAATCCCGACAGACACCATGTCACCAGGGACGGACCGCAAAGTAGTGTCAGGGTAGCAGGCAGTCTCTCAGAGAGATATTCTGATTACCAAATCATAAATACCCTGCAGTGTCGGGCACGCAACACAAACGGACAAAACTTTTCAGTGCTTCGGGACACTTTTGTGTTCTGTGCCTGGCGGCTGGGAAATTGTGCGACACAGTTGGCCTTCCAGCCAATGTTGCAATAATATATAAAAGATAAATAACCCACCTGTCATGATTCTTTCTTTTATGATAATTTTCTTCTCCCCTGAAACCCGTTGGCTCTCGAAATTTACCCACTCAAACCCATTCATTATGTAGTGTCCCATATTCATTCGGGAAAGTTCTGAGCTGATAACATGCCAGTGGGTCGGACAACTCACCACTCCACTATCACCCATACATAGTAAACGGCCTGTCCTATATCGGAGTGGACGAAAATTTTTTGATTTATCTGCTGGGCTATCAGATTCTTCCACTATCTTATCTCGACAGCGCTTGGGCTGTAGATACAGCACAGGTCGATAACCGATAATGGAAAATGGGCTAGAAGACAGAAGGATGAGTTTCTAGGACATTGAAGACGTTATTTTAGATGTCTGGCTGCCTAATAGTTTTGTCTTTTTGTTTTTCCACCCAAGTTTTTTGGTGATTGTTCTTATCAGCTCATTTGGTTTATCGGTTGAGTTCAGCACCCTGAAGGCTCGAGCGCTCGCTTTCTATTTCGTTGAATGACGAGCTTACCACAACAGCGCTGTGTTTTCCGGTACTGTCCCCAATTGTTTTGTATGGCTTTTTTGGCTCAGAGGTGCTGTGAATAATGTCATTTCGACCTCTAAATGCAGCTGCGGCTGCGGCTGCGGCCGCTTCTGTGGGGACGGTCCCTGCCGTCCCTGCCGTTGCAGGGTCCGCCAGTGTACCTTCCGGGCCTGTGCCGAGCAATGTGCTTGTAAATGATTCAGCGACAATCAGCAACAGTGATCAAAACAACCCAAGCAAAAAAGAAGTGGACAGTGATGTGAAAATGGAAACAGCAACTGATGTGCCTCTGTCGCCAGAGACCACAGGATCTGTGTCGTTGAAGAGCGACAGTGCAGATCAGGATTCGGAGAAAGTGGAGAAAGCCGAGCCGCTGTCACCCTCGTTGTCGGCATCATCCACCGGTTCTTCATCTCAGTCAGTGAAAACAGCTTTCCGCCCTTCCGCTCTCACGGCATCTTCGAACGGCGGGTCATCTCCCGGAGCGAATGGAGGCGTCCCTGTTTGCAAGAACTGCAAAACATCGACAACACCTCTATGGCGTCGCGATGAGTCAGGGCAAGTGCTATGTAATGCATGTGGGCTCTTCTTGAAGCTGCACGGCCGCCCGCGCCCCATCTCTTTGAAGACAGATGTGATCAAAAGTAGAAACCGAGCCAAACACTCTGCTTCTGGAACATCTTCCAAAGACTCTTCTGGAAGCACAACCCCCACAGGCTCAAGACCAAACTCAGGCAAGAAGCGATCGAAGAACACTTTCAACAATGCTCATGGCGAGGGCGAATTGCACACAATCAAGTTCTCTACCAAAAACTACCAGATGGGCCGCAAGCCAAGTAAAGAGTCTATCAAACCTGCAGGAGGACCAGGCGGACAGGGCGCGCCGAACCCGAACGGAGGATCCAATCAGGGGAGTATTTCTGGTGGTATGAAGATGAACAATGGTGGTCTGACTCCCCAGATGCTGCCGGCACTGAACGGGAGCGCTTCGGAAGGCTCCACTGTTGACTCGCCAATGGATTCCGGATCGCATTACTTGTCTCCACAGCTAATGCCGATTTTAAGTAAGAGCAGTGCCTCTGTCGGAAGCCACAGGTTTGCCGCGTCGCCGCTTGTAAATGCAGCTGTACAGTCGCTCCCGAGTCCCTACGCGATGGCTCAGCATTCGCCTCTGCTGAATGGCCAAGGGAACTGGCAGATGAACCATTCAGTGATGTCGCATGCCACAGCGTCATCTGGAGGCCCTGGGGCTCCGAACGGGTCGTCTTCAAGCGGAGGCACTTCCGGTTCTTCTGGAAGCATTCAGTCCCCGGTATTACAGTCGGTGACGTCTCCGTTGCTGCTGTCTTCGACCCCTCGGTTGAATGCTTCGCTGGACTCGGCAAGCCACACACACTATATGAACCATCATCCGCCTGTGCAGCACATTGTAAACGGGAAGATGCCTGGCCCTGTCATCAATGGACCCCCCACAGTATTAGACCAGCTGTCGTCGAACGACCAGCCAGCGTCCCCGTACATGACGGCTTACCAGCAGTCTGACACGCGTCAGCAGCCGCAGCCGCAGCCTTTGAAGCCCCAGCAGAGCCTCAACGGGCCTTCTGCGCACAGCCGAATGCCATCGCAAGGCCACTCTAAACCCGCGGCGTCACCTGCTCTATCGGCTTCTTCGCCTGCTCTGAGAGGCAGTTATGGCCCGAACGGGGGTCCCATGGGCCCGGGGAAGATGCAGGGCACCCACCCGCTGGCTGTAGCCACCTCGCCCAGCTTCGGGCCTCAGTTCAGTCTCAGCAATCCATCAATGCTGAACCTGAATACGGAGCAGGATGGAGGACCAATGAAGCTGGGGCCTCTGCAGAACATGCAGTCGGACCCGCGATTGCCGTCCATCGAGTCGAGTCTGTCTATGCTGGACTCCAAAAATCAGAACCTCAGAGAACGGGACGCAGCAGCTGCGGGAAACGCTTCAGCCAGAATGGAAATGGATGGAGAAATTCAGCAGCTGAAAACAAGAATCAGCGAGCTGGAGCTCGTTAATGATCTCTATCGTACTCGGATCATGGAGCTGGAAGCCATGGAGGCGGCCGCCCGTCAAAGGGAGAACCTCATGCGGAAGAAACTCGATGATTACCAGCTGATTCCCAAAAACACACTGTACGGCACAAGCAGGAATAACAGCGGGGCCGAGCTCAGCTCATTGCGGCAAAACAGCGCGACAGCCACGACCAGTAACGCAGCAGGCGAAGAGCAAATATCCAACAAAGCCGAGCCCGCTCAGTCTCAGACTCAAAACAGGAGCCGCAACTCAAGTGTTCGAGCCAGCAGCGGGTTGCCGAGCGATTTGGTGAGGAGAAGCGTAATCAGTACTCTGTTGGCCCACGAACAGGCAGGGAAAGACACGGAGATGGCAATTGTGGACGATGATGATGAAATGGATGACAATCAGGCACACACTACAGAAGCTGCTACTGCTGGAATAAGTAATGAAAAGGCACTGGCTAACGATGGGTCTAAACCCTTAGACGGAATTCCAAACCGAAAAGAGTCTGCGCCTTTTGCCGGCTCCCACCCTTTTGGCCCGAGCGGCAGCCAATTGCCTCCCCCGGACCTTCTATTGCGACCGCCAAGTGAGGATAAAGTGGACGTGCCCGGGCGAAGACGACGGAGCAGCATTGGAGGGCACGAACTGACGTTGGGTGCTCTCAGGCTGGGAGCTCTGAGCCAGGGGAAGTTCTACAGTGACGACATTGGCCGCAAGAAGCTGAAGGTGGAGGATCTGATCAAAGGAGGAGAAATGCACAGAGAAGTGTAGAGGAGTTGAAGAAGAAGGAAGAAAGAGGAGAGAGTGTGTTTTGAAGAACTGTGATGTGACAAGCCTATTTATTGTTTACGATATCATCAATTACTGAGATCCCTGTTTCTTTGCAGTGACGGAGGGACGGCGAAGGAAAGGAGGAAGAAGGATATTCAGGCAAAACAGCTTTGAAGAAGTGAACAACTTCAATGGTTGAGTTGGTCTCATTTGTTGTCAAACTACAATCATTGGTACAAGGCTTCTCATGATGAGTTACCAGGGTTTCTGAGATTCCTTCCTTATTGAATCTGCAATCGCTACTTAAATGGTTTGACATTTCTTGAATGACCTCCATCACCTGCTGCTTGACCCTTTGAATGTCCATCTGTCAGCAGTATTCCAAGAACCAACTACCTCAAGCGTCTCTCATCAACTAATGTATTATAGCCTCCAGCAACGTCTGGGGTCTGCCGGATATCAAACGGCACACGGGGTGCATCATGCTATTTTGTGATATGACCCAAGAACTTATCTCTATTCTAATGTACCATAAACATACGAAAAAGCTATAATGTACTTCAACTATCACCTAATTCTGATCAGTAGTTACCTAATGTGGAGGTGATTAGACAAGGGAAGGACAGCGTAAGGATTTTGGGGCCTGATATTATAGTAAACTTGCCGATGTTTGATAACGATCCAAGATTGATGATTGATGAGAGTAGTGCAGCATTCAAAGCTGGAAGATACGCTAATCTTCTCTGAAAATAGTACACATGGCATACAAGTTTAAGTACAATTTCTCTAACCTTTCAGCTGCATTTCTCGAAGTGAAATGATTATATTCAACTGTATATTAATCCCATTGCTGTTGTCACGAACGCCTATAATCTCAAAATATCTAAACAAAAAAGAGAGGAAGTAGATCTTGAAACGACTTCAACAGAAATCAATAGAGGAAACCATTAAAGTCACAACTGAAGAGGAGCGAACATCAAAACGAAATAGCATAATGACTGAAGCGTCAAGAGATTGATGGAGTCTCGATGAAGATACATTCTCAGAACACTCTAATCTCTCTGGGTATGCTTAAAGCCTTCCCCCATAAGTGATAATTATGAGATTGCTGCTCTTCAGGAGAAATGATGTCTGGAGATTTGATGATTTGATGATCCTTCCATAAGATCATGAAATCCCCTGAAAAAGACATAAGTGACCGAGAACTCAGATGATTTGATGATCCTTCCATATGATCACGAAACCCCTTAAAGAAGACATTAGTGATTGAGAGCTCAGTAAACAATCATTCATGATCATAGACAACCATTTATATTCATGCCCAGTACACCTCCAGCATTCATCCCATCTATCAACCGTCCGCCAACCTCCTGTCACGTCGTCTTCACTGTTGCCAGCAGCTTCTCCAACTTGCTGAACCGCTCCTGAAGCTGCTTTAAGTAGTCGTACAGCTGCATAATCTGATGCGAGTTCGTCAACGTCTCTAACACCATTTTAAAGCTGTCCAGAATCCTGACAGACAACTCCTCATAGTTTATTGCCTCAAGCAGAATCTCATACCGTCCCTGGAGATGCTCAAGCAGACTCTGGCCAAACGAATACACCACTCTGTATTTCTCGTCACAGAAGTACCGCAGCAGAAGCACATATGTTGTTGCTTTACACCAGTCCATAAACTCTGATATTACCAGCAGCGGGGCCAGAAACCGGCGGTTGGCTGTTATGGATCGGTCGTATCCCGATTTCTCGGGTGGCTGGAACATCCGATACATAGACCGGCAGCAGGAATACATAGAGACAAAGCCGGCAATTAGGATCGAAGACACATAGGGCGAGAAGCCCAGGGGGTTGAGTTCCCCATAGCGGAGAATCATATACGTCAGAGACGAATACAGCGCTGTGGGGTTGAGGTTGATGTTGATGTCTGTTCTGGTCATTGATTAGAGTGGTGATTGATGAGGGATGTGCGATGGGCGATATGAATGGGGATGAGCGTTTGAGTAGTAGGCGCTTCAGTGAGTCAGTCCATGATATTCAAAAGGAGCAGCGGCAATGCCAATTGTCTTCAGAACTGCAGAAACAGCTGCCGTTCCTTGGATGCCAGATTTTTACCGATCCACTTCGCTTCTCCGCTTCTTCAGTTTTCAGGACTCCGTAGACTTGAGAGGTTTAATAGCCACCAGAATACGTTGTCAATGCCGAGATATTCCCCAATCAGCAAGCCGTTCAAATCCTCCCCCGTCGACACATGGAAACCGGAGCAGCTTATTCTCACCAGACACACTTTGACTGGAGAAGAGATTGCTATTGATAATAAGCAATTTCTAGTAGTCAATGGCTATCTGGTAAGACTACTGGCTTCAATGAGGCCAGCACTTTTGACTGCTAATCCGCCAACCTCAACAGACAAAGCGTCTCTCAGCCCAAACGACTCACTCGGATCCCAGCTTCTGTTCCAACCCTTCCACGCCTAAAAACAGGTTTATTGGGCGTTTTAGCAGAACCGCGGGGTAAATGTGAAGTAGTGAATGACTCCAGACGCGCGTCAGCCTTTGGTGAGTCTCCAAACAACGTGAACGTGCAAACGTAGGAAAAGCAGAACTTTCTATTTTCTTCAGACCATTTCGGTGATTGAGGAGAGTTCAATAACAACGAAAATACATCACGAAGGAACACTTCGGATGACCTTTCCCTCTTGACAGTTTTCTCTTCCGCCTCAACGGACTTTTTCCCTGGCGCGCGGTAAAAATGAGGCGTATCCCGATATGGAAATGCGGGAGAAGATGTTTCCTGTTTAGGAGCAAATATGCAGGTGTGCTGCAGGTTGCTGCACAGAGAATGCGGGCAGTGCAGGAGGGATGCGCGAGGGCAGTAAAGTGGGATGAGTGGGAGAAAGGGGTGGGGTATTAGAAGGTGTTGAGGAGAAAATAGTAAAGAGATAATAATGAAGTAGTTGAGGTTTTATGGCTGAGAGAAATTGGCAAGCGACAGGACGAAAGAAACACGATAAGCTGGGCATCTGTAGGAGTGGGATGTTGGTCAGGTGACCATCAGCTGGGGTGAGATGTGAAGTTGATGAGGTGGAGAAGACAAGACATCTTCAACATGTTTGAAACAATCATCAAGAGACAGAGCTCTTCTGTAAACATGTTAAGGAACTTCAATAACTACCAGTTGCTTTCGCTCTGTTTTCTTTGGCTTTAACCCCTTTTTCAGCCACCCTCTTTCCCTTCCCTCCTATCTTTCCATCTCCCGCCTGCCCCCCTTGTTTTCCTGATCACCTAATCCGAATTCAGCCACTTATCTCAGCCGCCTCTCCGCCTTCATTCCGAACGGCAAGGCAAACAAAAGATGAGTTACAGCTGATTTATTTGCAATAAACGTTCTGATCACTGCTGATTGGGATAATTTTGTTAGATTGTGGAGATTCTATTTCTGGTGCTGAACCGTTGGTGATCATAAGGAGTGGCGGTCGAGAGTGTATGCTCTTATGCTCTTATAGACAAGCTTCTTCAAAAAAGAGCGAATCTCAAATCTTAGAAGATGTCGGGATTGGAAAGTAAGTAGGGTCATTTCGGGGTGAATCATGTAAAGGATGTTGGCTTGCTTTTTGGAATGTTCTCTAACACTTTGTAGAATCGCTTTTCCAGCTGAAGGTAAGCCGAACTGATTATGACGATATGAGGTTGATTTCCACATCAGTGAGCGAATCCGAATGACAGAAGGAAATGAGAAGATGGTGAAACAAATGATGAACTGAGACAGCAACTGACAATTTTGCCCCAACAGTTCACAGCTAAGCAGCTGAACAAACAGGCTGCAAAGGCTGCTCGGGAAGAGACAGCAGAGAAAAACAAAGTCAAGAAGGTGAGTATCTTAAGGGTGTGAGTTGGTGATATGCCAATCTTTGTATAAAGGTGGTTTCAAACCTCCTGTCACTTCTTGCTAACTAGTTCACAATAGGCTATGATGCAAGGGAACAACGACATTGCTTCTTTGTATGCTCAGAATGCCATTCGGAAGCGCTCCGAACGTTTAAACCTGCTGCGGCTGGCCTCCAGAATAGACGCTGTGGCTTCCAGAGTGCAAACGGCTGTTACTATGCGGCAGGTGACAGGCAACATGGCGAATGTAGTGCGGGGGATGGACAAAGCACTGGAAACGATGAACCTGGAGAAGATCTCTTTGGTGATGGAGAAGTTTGAGACTCAGTTTGAGGATCTGGATGCCGCCACCAACTACTATGAAAACGCCACCAGCAACGCAAACGCCACAACTACTCCGCAGGAAGAGGTGGACATGCTGATGCAGCAGGTCGCAGATGAGGCAGGGTTGGAGTTGAAGCATGAGATGGAGGATAAGAAGATTGAGGCGCCGTCAGCTAAAATTGCAGTCAATGAGGTGCAGGAGGATAAGCTTACTGAGAGACTGAGGGCTTTGCGGTCGTAGAGGATGGCAAGTAGAATTGTGAGGCTGATTGTGCGGGAGTGGCTGGAGGAGGAATTGTGTTTACCTTATGAGTTCTCCAAGAAGGAAAGAGGCTATGAATGTTTGAGATGTCTTGAGATGAAAGGATGTGGGCTTCTCTTTGGGGTTGTGATCAAATGGTGATATACGGATACTCTACAAATCGTGAATAAAATACTGGTTTTGTTGACTGACTTGTTTAAGGCTGTTGGTAATGTTTGACAAGTTCCCGCAAGTTTATGCCTATGGTCATCTGACCGATGCTGTAGGCCCCCTTTTGCTCCAAGCCACTTTCACTATGTGGTACCCATGATTTGGATACTACTTGAGATATGCGGTCTTTCTGAGTAACCTCACTGTCTTTGTCAATGACCAAATAATCGTTCTCTTTGATTCGTGATCTCTGGCGTCAGCCCTTCGAAATGCAGCAATATGTGATGACATGCATCAACCTGCATAGACAGCAACAGTGCTCGAACTTAACTCACATGATAAGGACGACCCATGTTTGAAGGCACAACCGAATGCAACACACTAAAAATACGTTTGGAGAAGAGCACATTGAAAGCACTGTAAAATCCATTGAATAAATGGACCAGTAAGCCAGTAATACTTCTCATATTTCAAGCCCCCAATGTCTCCTCCAATCTTTCTTTATCACTGACCCATCCTCGCATCTCACTCCAACTTTGCATCTCACCCCGTCCTCATCTACTCCACATGTACATTCTCCACCTTCCCGATTCGGAAACCCCCGATTAGACCCAATCGGGTCGACATTTCCCCATTTCTCCAAACAGCCCACAGCTCAGAAGAAAGAAACAGAAGAATCAACCCAACAAAGACAGGAGGAAGGTGAAAACAGAGGAAAAGTCCATTAAAAAGCTCCCGTTTGATACTCCAAATATCACCTGAAAGGCCTGCAAAATTGCCTGCTTTTTTGCCTACCCGATCTCCCATACAAAAACCCACTTGAATCTCAGCATCTCAGCATCTCCTCACACTCAGCCCCTCTCATCCTTTCCTTCTTGCTATCTGAAGAGCAATCAGTTCAGTATAAAAGGGGAACTCATTGGAGGGTCTTTAGGAGCTGTAGGAAATTAATTTGGACTTTCAGGAGTTTGGCAATTCAGCAAAAGGTGTCTTTGGGTCTCAATAAAGTGACAATCAAAGAGGTGACTGAGAAGGGGAAGCAGCCTACCTAGGTTTTCTATGCTGTTGGGAGTTTATTTGGTGATTTGAATTGATCCTCATTGTTGAGAGGAGTATCTGGCTGTTTGGGGAACATTTGGTGATTATATGTGAGACTGAGAGTTGATGAGGTGAGGCGCAATAACTGGGAAACTAAAGGGAGATTACTTGGCTTCATAGGTGATTGGATTGAACAGAGAGAAAGAGCCATTTCCCGCCTGATCTCCAAACATAATTTGGGACGGGTTGAAAGGGTCAGCGGAGATACCAAAAGACTGTTCATAATCAACAGAGCGCTTCTGTTATTACGGGGAAGTGTCTCCTTCTCAATTGCCACTCATACCGGAAGCAGCACAACTGCAAGTGCATCAATTGGAAGCAAAATAACTGGAAAGGCATCAACTGGAAACATCATAAGGAACTATCAGGCATAATAACTGTCAGGCAACCCAAGCATCACAAGCATAAGCATAACAACCGGTTTATTCTGCATTTCAAAAGTACCCTCAATCACCTTTTGAAGACAGCATATCTCTAGCTATTCCTATCATTGGCCTTCTCTGTTATTTGCTCTTCTGTTTCATTCCTGTGACTCCCAATGACGGAAATTCCATCTGGAGAGTATGCGGTGTCCGTGTCGGAGTATCTTCTGGGCGAAGCGCATTCCGAGCCCGCCACCAGTACATTCAGCATTCGATGTAAGTAAGGAAGGGAAAGGAGGGAAGGAAGGAGAAGAATGATGAAGGAGAAAGGGAAGAAAGGAGAATGGGAAGAAAGGAGCAAGGGAAGATGCGATTTTGAGAGGGAGATGTGTGGGCATTATGAGAGGGAACTGCATATACTGTGAGAAGAATATGAGCGAATTTTGAGATTTGTATGGAAAGGGAGATGAGACTGAGAGGTGAGAAGGAAGAGAGGAGATGCAGACAGAATGAGAAAACGGGAGTATAAACGACAGGCCTTTCAATCCTCTCTGCCATCTTCTCACATTTGCCAAACAACCTGAAATACTCCCATCCAGCATTCCTGAAGCATTCACAGTCCCAACATGTCTCTATCAAAACATTTCACAGCACAATGTGATGTGATGATTGGAGCAACAGAAAAGCGATAAGAACAACAACAGAAGGAAAAGCAGGATAATTACATGGGAAGCAGAATGCGAGGGAAGCAGCATACCGGTGCTGATTCCAACTTTTCATTGTCAAAAACGCTCAGGCATCAATTCACCTCTCAACAATTGAGACCTTCCCTTTCATAAACGGCCCTTCTTCTTCCCACCAGCTTTTTTACTCCTGAAGAAAATACTAACAAAGTGTGCTAATTCTTCTCTTCCTCTTGTTGTTCAGATGGATTCCGGCCTGAATCGCTCAGCTCTTCCGAGCCTCTGCAGTTCACAACTACACCAAACAAGGAATACATAATAGAGGCAAAGACGCAGGTATGTGGAGAGGATATGAAATCTGGCAGTAAAAGGGGGGTTTGGAAAAGTGCGGAACGGAAAGGCGGAAAGCAACAAACGCGGAGGGATGTGAGTCTCGGGATTTGATCGGCAGAAGGAAGAGGGAAAGGCACAAATGAACACACAGCGGCGTAGTTCAGGACATTTGGGGACGTTTCTGATAACTCGGTTCTTTTTCCTAATCGGGAACCGAAATGCGATAAACTCCCGATACAGCGGAATGATGTGACTGAAGACGGGAAGCCGCGGCAAAAGCAGAAAACCGCGTCACACAAATCCCGTTTCCCATTGACAGATCATCCGCAGAAGTCTGTGGCAAAAATGCATGGCAGAAATCAGTTCTCTCGGAATCAACGAAAAGTCGACAAGAAAAGGGAGCAGGGGCCAAGAAGACAATGCCTTCAGCTTCTCCGTTTGTGAAAAAAAAATGCTCCTCCTAACTACCAACGGAAACCCACTCTGCCACTGAAACAAATCACCAGAATTTACTAACATTTCATCCTTCTTTTCTCTTCCTTACACCTTTTCCCACAGAACGACAAACCAGTCTTTTTTTCCGGAAAGGGAACAAAAGCGCGGGATTTGGATTGTGTTTTAGTGTACAATGAGAGCAGCCAGAAATACGAGCTGAAACCGCTGGCTGCTACGCTGCGAGTGCAGGCAAGTCGCACAAAGCCGTCGGCGGCGTCCGGGGCGGCTCGGAAGTCGGCTTCTTTCCCTTTTGAGGCTTCCACGGCGGCTTCGGCGCCGGGAGGAGACTCCCCGCGGAACTCCGGCGGGGCCGTATCGGGTAAGCGGCCCGCGGCTGTGGCGCAGCAGGGTGCCGAAAGTGGAAATACAGCCGCGGCTAAGCCTCCGGCTAAGCCACCGACTAAGCCACAAAGTAAGCCGCAAACGGCAAACGCCCCGTCGCCCCTCGGCAAAGCCGCCACGGGCCGCAGCACCAAATCGGGTAAAAAGCCCCCGGCGGGGGTCAAATCGCCTAATCGGGACGTATCGCCACAGCCCGCCTCCCGAGACTCTTCCGAGCCGCCGTCAATTCCAATAAAACGCCGGCAGCCGACCCAGCCGCCGCCGGCTCCCTCAGCGTCTCTCATACTTCCTAAACAGGCCGAAAAGCGGGCCGAAAAGGCCGAAAGGGGCAAGAAGGCCGAGACGGCATCCAACCCTATTCCCAAAGCAGAAACTCCGGCTCTGCCGCAGCCGGCGCCGGACACCTCCGACATGGAAGACGATGACCTGCTGGGCGAGCTGGCCGACGAGCTGGAAATACTCGGAACGGAAGAAATCGGCCCGGACTCGGCTTCCGCGTCTCCGGCCGCCGATGCAGAAGTCTCCGATGCCGAACTTCCCAATGCGGAAACATCCGACGCCGACGCCGAGTCGGAGTCCGACGAAGACGCCGAGGAGGGCTCGGGATATACCGGCCCGGCCATCACAATTGTGGACCCGGACGAGCCGAGCAGCCGGAAGACAAGCCGAGACGCGGAGCCGATTGTGCCGAGAGCCCGGCAGGGGCCGATCAGCTTGAAGGGTCTCGTGTCCCGGCATCGGCCCGAAGAGGACAGTCTGAGCAGCAGCGAAGAGGAATAGGGGGGGGGTGGAGAGATAATTATATGGGAATTATATGGAGGGATGGGGAGGACAAATAGTTAATGGGAGAGTCAGAGTCTATTTTGCTATACGGTGTGGACAATCTTCTTTTTCCCGATTGGTATGTGATGAACTTGGTAAGAAGCTGATTTGAGGTTGTCTGAGTTGTGCACTTTGTCTCAGTGCCCCACCTATCCCCACCTTGCCTCATTTGCCCCTCTTTGTCCTTACCCCTCCTCGCCCCTCGTTACCCCAGTTTACCCCTCCCTACCCCTCCCTACCCCTCGTTAACCCTCTCTGCCCGCATCCCTTCCGACCGTTCCCTCTGACTTTTTGACCTCCAATGGTAGAACTGCCTGGAAAACGGGTCGGCCGATATCCGCTATCGGAAACGCTACGCTTACGACATTTCGTCTCTACTACTCAATATTGAGGATGTGTAGCTGGAGAAGCCGCTGCGGGAGTTTTGGAATGGGAAGAAGAAATAATATGAGAATTAGGAGCCAAAAACTATCAAGAAGCTTCTGTTGTTCCTTCCCTTCTTTTGCTTCCTTTCTTCCTTACGTTTCTACTGAAAACGATGCTCTTCCATTTAAATGACGAGGCGGTCCTCGAGCAATCGGGTAATTATTTGATCTGGAGAAGTAGGAGTTCAGGAGAACGAGGAT
The DNA here is from genome assembly GCA_030561065.1 of Sporopachydermia cereana. Lineage (NCBI taxonomy): Eukaryota > Fungi > Ascomycota > Sporopachydermiomycetes > Sporopachydermiales > Sporopachydermiaceae > Sporopachydermia > Sporopachydermia cereana. Next base: position 1,380 of record JAKTWI010000277.1, on the reverse strand, counting down.
TAAGGAGTGAGGGATAAGGGATGTGAGATGAAACTATAGAGAAGAACATAAGAGACGAAAACAGAGATAAAAACATGGCAGGCTAACAACTTCTATTGAATTAGGCGAAAGGGGATGGAAGCAAAGGGGAGGGAATCTGCTGAGAATAACAACTAAACTACAATCCTTTTGCTTCTCGTTTGCTCCTCCATGTCTTTTTTTCTGGCTCTTTCAGTTTTGATTGATTCAAACTGGTGGCAAGCCAGAAACAGTGGCATGAATTACGCCAACGAAGTACGCCGACAAAAGAGGTTCATTTCGGCAAACCTGTCACTTTATCTTCTCGCCTTTTTGCTTGTTCCTTCCTTCTTTCATTGAGGCAGAAACTTCACGATATTAGGAGCTGTCTTCCTGCCTGCCAATCGCGACTCACTCAGTTCCCTCCTCTTCTTTCAGTGCTGTGAATGTGAGACTGTCATCTGTGAATGTTGCGATTGATCAAAGAGGATGGTTATTTATATGCATGAAGCTGAGTTTTGGTTCTTCGGCTTTTGGTACGCTTGTGGGTTATCTCTTGTGGTACTTTCTGGAGGTACTTTCTGGTGGTACTTCTTTTATTGGTTCTGCAGTATGCTGAAACGAATAGATGAGCAGGTAATAACTTATCTCTCAATACTTGGAGGTGATGTGAGAATAAGTTTAGTGTGAAATTCGATTGGGCATGAGATTGTCATATTATGACCAACAGGGCCAGTTTCATAGCGGAAAGATAGAGGACATCTTCTTGTTTTCCTGTGAAATGTATGTATCATTACTTGTTGCAGCAAGCTCACTTCTTGACACTCTTACTCCTTGTATGGTTATTATACCTATTGATATCCCTGTTTCCATACTCAAAAGCTATCCTCATGACAATCTGTTAGCTTTGCTATGACTGGAATGAGGAGATGAGAAATGCATTTCTAATGTTCGGTGGATTCGGGATGAATCCATTACATACATTACACTCATTAATGTGTATTCTCCCAGCCAAAGTTTTTCACAAGAGAGTGGAGTTGTTCTTGTTTTGTTTGTTCCTTACTCTTTCGTACTTCTTTCTCTGCTCCTGTCCATCTCATCTTTCTTTCTTCCATACTTTCCCTCTACCCACATTTGGAGACATACCCATTGCAGAAATAAAAATGACTTTTCTGTCTACAACCATACACTCCAATCAACAATATGATTATCTTCTCTTTTCTATCTAACGAGTATCTCCCTTGTAACTCCCTACGGATCATAAGGATTCCTTATTTTCTCTGCAGTTTATCTATCCGTCTTTCTCTTTTTCGGTTTTTCTTCCGTCCTCCGTCCTCCGACCTTTTTCCCCCTCCAATCCTCCTAACATACCCAAAATGGGCT